>JAZKJV010001251.1:402622-696062 GCA_037367405.1 Ottelia alismoides | reverse complement strand
TATATGTACAATATGTAGGCTTTTGATTTTTAATTATTATTTTTATACAATTTTATCCTTATTTTATATTTTATTTATTTACATTATAAAATAAGGAATAAAAGAGTGTTTTTATTTTATTTTTATTATTTATATACATTGGTAAAATAAATAGATATGTACATCTATATACATGGCATATGTACAAGGTATTTTTGTATTTTTAATTTTTCTATTTTTGTTTTGTTTTGATTTTTAACTTTTTATTTTGTTTTTATCTTTTATAAATATGTAAAAATATTTACAAGCATATTTTTGGGTGAGGAAAATATAGTTTTATGTATTTACACAAATATTTACACATGAGCTCCTATCTCCCTCTACTTTGGCTTTTATGCGGTCAGGCCCATGCTGAGCCCTCCCTTGGGTTAGGTTGCTCAATATTTATTCTAAATATTTCCCTCTTTTTCCTTTTTGATCTTTATTCTTTTATTTTTGCACAAAAACATGCTAATTATAGGTTTTACACAATGCATGCTTTTGGTAATTATTTATATTTACATATATCTACATGCATTTGCAAAGGTTTTTGTAGCTAAAATATAAGAATAAAGAGTGATGAATGGGTATTCATCAACTATTTAGAAAGTTGACTAAAGACAGTCGGATCTTTTCAACATCAATTTAAGCTTTTGAATTTTCTTCAATAATAATTAAATTTGATTTTTGAAAGATTTTATAAATTACCATGGCAAGGATAATTGTGTCATGACAAAGCAGACATCGGAGCATTTGGTCTAAAAATTATTATTTAGAAATTTAACTTGTTCAGGCAAAATAGGACATCAGGGCATTTGGTCTAGTGGTATGATTCTTGCTTAGGGTGCGAGAGGTCCCGAGTTCAATTCTCGGAATGCCCCTGTTTTTATACCGTTTCTTTGTTTTACAATTTAATATTATTATTACAGACAAAGGGTCGGGATTTTCTATTATTGTGATTGTGTACACACAAATTTATTTTTGATGGTAAACCAATTTCAAATCATATACACACACTTCATCATTATTTACGGACCTTCGAACCTTTTCACTGTAAAACGAATGCACAGTTGGAACGTCAAAATTCGAGTGAAGTATTTAAATGTGATATACCTTCTAAGGATCAAACTTCTAGTTTTTGTTGCAGTAAAAAAAAAGAAAGATACAAAATCATCTCATGTTTGAAATATAGATCAAATATTGTGGTTTTATATAACAGTCATGCTTACCTTTCCTTAATATATCTTTCTTACATTATTCTTCTCAGGTGGGAGAATTGGTTCTTATTCAACGTCTCAAATCAAATCCATCCTATCTCAGAGTAGAGCTTATGTATTTGGATTTACAGGAAGAGTTGATAATATCCGTTTTCCCCTCTATTTACCGGCTTGTCCCTTATAAGAGCTCATAGTCAGGATCCTATGTTGTACTGTCGGAGCTGCTTGATAATGATCGAACGGTTCACGCACAAAGGACTACCACAACCTGGAATTCATGTGAGCAACTTGATCTTGATCGAGCGGTTCTGGCTGCATAGCATACTCTGTTGTACAGTAGAGGATCTGGTATAAAGAGCTCAACCTATCCATGGAAAGTCGACCATTAGCCGAGGTGGTCCGGTTCCCGTGACAGGCGGAGCTATTCTCTTTCATTGTTCTCTTTGTTGTTCTTTCTCTCTTTTCTTATTTTCCTGCCATCTAATGCAATGCTCCCTCTTGTGGGAATTCAGTATACTTCCCGATCAGATTTGTATACTGTGTTCTTTTCATGTTTTTGAATGCATGTTACCCATAAAAAAACAACATAGATTTCTCATACGTCTTCAAATGTTGTATTTAGAAATATCGTACGTTTAGTAGGATGTTTGTAAAAGCCCAACACCGAACCATAAAAATATACTGTAGGTGCCATTTGATTCGGCATCCAAATTTCTTCAAGCATCAAATTAATTATTAACCATAATTTAAAAATGCAAAATTACATTGGGAAGGAAACATATAATCAAGTATTCATTTTTTTCTTATATTTGATAAAAGGAAGCGCAGAAAGAAATTAATATTTACTCTGATATATACTTTGTTACATATATATATAGGATTTCCTTCCAATAGGACTTGGTCCTTCTTGAGTTCTGGAAGGCCAGCTTCTTTTTTGTAAAAAAATATGATGACATTAGTAGAATACGCATACAGATTGTATTACAATGTACAGTTTTAACATTTGTATTATAATATGCAGTTTTGTATGCGATTTTATATTTATAATGTGCAGTTATAATACAAAATGTATAAGCATTATACTAAAGTGCTAGTGTTTTCTACAAAAAGACGGTGGCCTTCCTAAAGTCAAGAAGAATGCATCCTATTAGAAGGGCCATACATATATATACTCCGAAATTCAGAAAGTCAGTACCAAATTTTTAAATTGTGTAACAATTTTGTAAATTTAAACTGCATATTGTAGATCATACAATTTTGTAAAATATATCATACATATTGTAACAAACATTTTTGTTAAATATAATAATATTTTCATAAATCTTTCTTGATATACATATTATGTTAATATTTAGTTTTAGTACTAAATTTTATGGAGTTAAAAATTGTAAATTAGGAAAAATGCCTAAATTGACGTGACTTTCCATGCATCCTTGAAAGGTCCGCCTTATTGGAAGTTTCTCTCTCACACAAACACATACACACACACATATAGAGGGCCGATCCTATGAGATGGGATTTTGTGAGAAGGAGATTCTGGACCACTAGTTTCAACCAGGAGAGAGACAATCAGGAGAGAGAAGAAAGAAACTAGTGGTCCAGAATCTCTCATCTCACATCTCACAAAATCCCATCTCATAGGATCACTCCCCCCCCCCTCTCTCTCTCTCTCTCTCTCTCTCTCTATATATATATATATATATATATATATATATATATATGGAAAAATGGGGTTGCCCCCTAGTGGTAGCCAACATGCAGGGACGAAGCCAGAAAATTCTTCTTGGGGGGGCTAAATTATTTGGGGTGGGGTGGAGGGGCAAATTATTTATCTAATTTACCTTGTCATTTTACTTGTTAGTATTTCAGGAGGGGTTCCTCTATTATAATGTGAGTTACAAAAGCTATTTTGTTGAAATTTGTTTCTTAAAATCCAACCTGTAAATCTTCGAATAATGTTATACATATCCTTCGATTTTCGCTCAAATCCACGATCATTTGCTATTTTATATCAATGGTAAAGAGTCTGGTTCTCTTTTAAATAAGATTTAAGTTGCTTAAATATTTATTGGACTTTTAACCACTAAGATAAATAGGAAATGATATCGGATTTGAGAGAAACTTGAAGGATATGTAGAATATTAACGGAAGTTTTAATTTATGAGATTGGGTGTGTGGAAACGAACTCAATATAAAAGGCGAGCTTCCAATAATTCGTAATTGATTAAAACTAATATTGGAAAGTATTTTTTACAAAAAAATACCCATATAAACTTATAATCGAACACAAATAATGTCTATAAACATCGTATTGACAAAAAGATCCCTACAAAACTCTTCATATCACTGAAATACATATTTATTACGGTGATATTAGGTAGAGTTTAATGGGGCTGTCCCTGCACCGTTTTCGGCATTTTTTTTTTGAAAAATATCGCATGTATATTAATCCCTATATCCCTTCTATATGCCATTCGAATTTCGTCAGAAACAGAGATTCCTACGGCCTCCATCCAGACAGTCATTTTTTAATGGTAACAAGATTTTTCAATGGACACTATCTCGATGGAGGCCGTAGGAGTCTCTGTTTCTGACGAAATTCGAATGACATATAGGAGGGATATAGGGAGGAATATACATGACGATATTTTTCAAAAAAATAAAAAAATGCTGAAAACGACGCGGGCGCAGCCATTGTTGGCTGCCCCAAAGGGGTAGCCCCACTAGATTCTATTAAGTAATGTCATTAAAATTAATATGTTCAAACAAGTAACATTATACAATACTTTTTACTTATATGGATGAAAAAAATATAAATATGTCTACCAATCCCTTATCATATGTGTTATACGTATTTTGACATGTGTACATGTATCCGTGTACTATTTTAAAATCGATGCAGATAAAAATAGGGTTGCAAACATGCGGATACAAATATGCATGTATCCATACATGTTTAGGGTAAAATGAGGTTGCCCCCTTGAGCGGGACCTAACTTGGCTCCCCCCTCCCTAATTTCCCCATTTTTTTATTTTTTTGAAAATTTCTTCCATGGATTTTCATCAATATATCCTTATATTATGCAATTAAAATTTCGTATGAAACAGAGACTCCTACGGCATCCATCCAGACGGAGTAGTTTTTAGCAATTTTGTTACCGTTAAAAAATGATTGTCTAGATGGAGGCTGTAGGAGTCTCTTTTTCGCACGAAATTTTAATAACATAATATAGGAATATAGTGATGAATATTCACGGAAGAAATTTTCAAAAAAAATAAAAAATGAGGGAAATGGAGTGGGGGAGCCAAGTTAGCGCATTAAACCCATATGTATATGAGTTTAATGGGGTTCTCCCATGGGGCAACCAACAATGGCTGCCCCCGCGCCATTTTCGGTATTTTTTATTTTTTTGAAAAATATCGCCATATATATTCATCCCTATATCCCTCCTATATGCCATTCGAATTTTGTCAGAAACAGAGACTCCTACGGCCTCCATCGAGATGGTGTCGATATAAAAAATCCCGTTACCGTTAAAAAATGGTTGTCCGTATGGAAGCCGTAGGAATCTCTGTTTCTGACGAAATTCGAATGACATATAGGAGGGATATAGGAATGAATATTGGCGATATTTTTTGAAAAAAAATAAAAAAAAGCGTCGAAAACGACGCGAGGGAAGCCATGTTGGCTGCCCGAAGGGGGCAGCCCCATTAATCTCTATATATATACTAGAAAAATATGCAATCATATCCGTTTTAAGATCTTAAAAAATGAAAGAGGTATCCAAATCCATATCTTATATGCAAAGAAAAAAAAGAAAGATCATTATCTATACCATATATGCTAAATAAAAACTAATCCATGACGATTTATAAACGGGTACGATGATGGACATATACAGATGTGTGAGTATCCAATTATTCACATCATGTAATGTTAACGATTAATTGTTGTAATTAGATCATATATATATATATATACATTGATTTTTTTTAGATATGGGGGGCTATTATACATAACATGTATATTTTAACTACTAAATAATGTATTTAGATTATATATAATACTATATATTAAATATAATTATGGACTTTGATTGAGAGCTGCCCCCCCCCCCTCTCTCCGTCACTTCCAACATGGCTGCCCCCACAGTATTTTTCGCAAATTTTTTTTATTTTTTTGGAAATATATCACCATTTATATTCATCCCTATATCCCTCCTATATGCCATTCGAATTTCGTCAGAAACAGAGACTCCTACGACTCCCATCCATATGTCATTTTTTTAACGATCGCAGGATTTTTTAAATCGACCCTGTCTGGATGGAGGTTGTAGGAGTCTCTGTTTCTGACGAAATTCGAATAACATATAGGAGGGATATAGGGATGAATATACATGTCGATATTTTTCAAAAACAATTGCTCAAAAATGGGGCGGGGCAGCCATTGCCAAAAAATGGGGCGGGGCAGCCATGTTGGCTGCCCTCAGGAGTCAGCCCCATCAACCCCATATATATATATATATATATATATATATATATATATATATATAGGGATAAATGGGGCTGCCCCCTAGGGGAGCTAACTTGGCTCCCCCCGCCCCATTTTCACCAAATTTTTTATTTTTTTTTTTTGAAAATTTCTTCCATGAATATTCATCACTATATCCCTATATTATGCTATTAAAATTTCGTGCGAAACAGAGACTCCTACGACCTCCATCCAGACAGTCATTTTTTAACGGTAACAGGATTTTTTAAATCGACCCCGTTTGGATGAAGGTCGTAGGAGTCTCTGTTTCGCACGAAATTTGAATAGCATAATATAGGGATTTAATAATGAATTTACACGGTTTTAGATTTCAAAAAAAATAAAAAAATTATGTCAAAAAGGGACGGGGGGAGCTAAGTTAGCTCCCCCTAGGGGGCATACACATTTTACCCATATATATATATATAGATATATATGTATATATATATGTATATATGTATATATATATATATATATATATGTATATATATATATATGTATATGTATATGTATATATGTATATATGTATATATATATATATATGTATATGTATATGTATATGTATATATATAGGGTAAAATGGGGCTGCCCCCTAGGGGTAGCTAACTTAGCTACCCCCGCCCCATTTTCTTCAATTTTTTATTTTTTTTTGAAATTTTTTCCGTGAATATTCATCACTATATCCCTATATTATGTCATAAAAATTTCGTGTGAAACAGAGACTCCTACGGCCTCCATCCAGACAGTCATTTTTTAACGGTAACATGATTTTTTAAATCGACCCCGTTTGGATGGAGGTCGTAGGAGTCTCTGTTTCGCATGAAATTTGAATGACATATTATATGGATTTAATAATGAATTTACACGGTTTTGGATTTCAAAAAAAATAAAAAAAATATGTGAAAAAGGGGTGGGGGGAGCTAAGTTAGCTCCCCCTAGGGGGCATACACATTTTACCCATATATATATATGTATATATATATATGTATATATATATGTATATATATATGTATATATGTATATATATATATATGAAGAGTGATCCTATGAGAGCAAAAAGTTGTAAGAGCATGAGAGGGATGATTATGGACCACATGATTCACCCAGAAGAGAGAAGATCAGGAGAGAGAAAACAGAATCATGTGGTCCAAAATCAATCCTCTCACGCTCTCACAATTTTTTGCTCTCACAGGATCACTCCTCATATATATATATATATATATATATATATATATATATATATATAGGGTAAAATGTGTATGCCCCCTAGGGGGAGCTAACTTAGCTCCCCCCGCACTTTTTTCACAAAATTTTTTTATTTTTTTTTGAAATCTAAAACCGTGTAAATTCATTATTAAATCCCTATATTATGTCATTCAAATTTCATGTGAAACAGAGACTCGTACGACCTCCATCCAAACGGGGTCGATTTAAAAAATCCTGTTACCGTTAAAAAAATGACTGTCTGGATGGAGGCCGTATGAGTCTCTGTTTCACACGAAATTTTTATGACATAATATAGGGATATAGTGATGAATATTCACGGAAAAAATTTTCAAAAAAAATAAAAAAATTTGAAGAAAATAGGGCGGGGGGAGCTAAGTTAGCTCCCCCTAGGGGGCAGCCCCATTTTCCTCATATATATATATATAATGTGTATGCCCCAAAGGGGGAGCTAACTTAGCTCCCCCCGCCCCTTTTTGACATATTTTTTTATTTTTTTTGAAATCTAAAACCGTGTAAATTCATTATTAAATCCCTATACTATGCTATTAAAATTTCGTGAGAAACAGAGACTCCTACGACCTCCATCCAAACGGGGTCGATTTAAAAAATCATGTTATCGTTAAAAAAATGACTGTCTGGATGGAGGCCGTAGGAGTCTCTGTTTCGCACGAAATTTTAATGACATAATATAGGGATATAGTGATGAAATTCCACGGAAGAAAATTTCAAAAAAAAAATAAAAAAACCAGGCGAAATGGGGCGGGGGGAGCCAAGTTAGCTCCCCCCAGGGGGCAGCCCCATTTATCCCATATATATATATATATATATATATATATATAGGGTAAAATGTGTATGCCCCCTAGGGGGAGCTAACTTAGCTCCCCCCGCCCCTTTTTCACAAATTTTTTTTATTTTTTTTTTTGAAATCTAAAATCGTGTAAATTCATTATTAAATCCCTATATTATGCTATTCAAATTTCATACAAAACAGAGACTTCTACGACCTCCATCCAAACGGGACCGATTTAAAAAATCCTGTTATCGTTAAAAAAATGATTGTCTGGATGGAGGCCGTAGGAGTCTCTATTTCACACGAAACTTTTATGACATAATATAGGGATATAGTGATGAATATTCACGGAAAAAAATTTCAAAAAAATAAAAAATTTGAAGAAAATAGGGCGGGGGGAGCTAAGTTAGCTCCCCCTAGGGGGCAGCCCCATTTTCCTCATATATATATATATATATATATATATATATATATATATATGGGTTGATGGGGTTGCCTTGTTGGTTGCCCGCCCCATTTTGGGTAAATTTTTTTAGTTTTTTTGAAAATATCGTCATGTATATTCATCCATATATCCCTCCTATATGCCATTCGAATTTCATCAGAAACAGAGACTTCTACGGCCTCCATTCGGGTCGATTTAAAAAATCCTGCGACCGTTAAAAATTTGTCGTCTGGATGGAGGCCGTAGGAGTCTTTATTTCTGAGAAAATTCGAATGACATATAGGAGGGATATAGGGATGAATATACATGGTGATATTTTTCCAAAAAAAAATAAAAAGAATTTACAAAAAAATGGGGTGGGGGCAGCCCCATTTTTCCCATGTGTGTGTGTGATAGAATTGTTATGCTCAAGCTTAATTCTTTTATATGTTTGATTTATTTGATACAAGGCAGATATAGTTAGACACAAAATAGGATTTGTTTTGTTGTAGTATAATATTTGAAACAAAAGAATATCTTTACAACGTTAATATGAAAATTCTTTATGCAAACGGATATGGATATATCAATATTCGATACGTTAATGTATTTATACCCATTTTTAAATGGCTATCAATATTGATATCACTTTGATATATATAAACATGTGCATGCATTTCCATAAATAATATAAATACAAGTATCAATATATTAAATTTAATAATTTAATATAGTTATAGATATATCTATAGTCATATTTGATATAATTTGTTATCAAATGACTATATTTGATATATTTGATTATTTAATCACATTAAATCAACAATCAATCGAATTCAATCAACCAACAAACTTGAGTGTTACTTGAAGGATGGTATTATCTCAAAAATACGTATTATTCGAATTTTAATAATTATAAAATGCATCATGATCCCTTCAAACATTGTCCCTTCCCTACCCACTGTCGTGGCCAACACCGATGAAAGTGGGACAGACCACTCACAGAGCAACCTGCTACCCCAACGCTCCCGGACTAGACACCATATCCACCTCAAGTCAAGTAATGCCAATTGATCACTTTGTACTTGAGATGATAATCAATATTTCAACCGGAGTTATACCAAATATAATTTTCATCAAAACCCTTTTGATAATATTATAAGGAATTTGCTAAACAAATTCTCAATCGTATTCAAGCAACTTTGTTTGTTGGAAAGAATATCATGTAACCAATTTGTGATCTAGATCATATCTAATCAATTTTGGTTAAGGCAATGCCATTTAAGAAAATAATCATCATCAAATATTTCACCAAATATTCATTAATAATTATTTCAAGAAATTAACCATTAATGTCACTAATTGATTAAATGACAATCGTAAGGTTCTTGATTAGGAAAATAATTTTCAGCAGTGACACTCACCTACTAAAATTATCACATCTCAATCGATTTAAATCCAAATCATGCAAAATAAGTTTTCAAAGTTTGCTAATTTGATTTACAATAGAACCAAGTGATTTGTACTCATTTATAGGCCTTTCAAAACTGTAATCAATTCTTTAATTATGTCAAGATTCGTCATCTCGAAATAGTGGATACATGTTCATTAAAATGATCATAACTTGAGAAATTTGATTCTAAATCACACAAACTCAAATCTCACAGTTTTCTTATTTGATGGGGGAACATAATCCAAGTGGCAATTTCATGTTTAAAGCAATTTAAATAGGGTCGAAAATTTTTTCATAAAACAGGGCTGCATGAACAAAATGCGATAAATTTTCACAAACCCTATCCGCGTCATCTAAGTTCATGGATCGTATCCAAAAACTTCATCCTGGCTTTGATACCATTTGAAAGATATGATTGAATCCTTAAGTGCCTCACGGAAGCATGAGTATCACATCATATACGATCAAAAGTGACTAGTCGCACTAGTTGCTCTGTGCAACGGAATTTAAAAAATTAAAACGATGAAACCACATGATCCAAGAATACTTCTCGGATCATTTCATCTAAAACACATACTAGATAAAGCAATACCTCTTGAGGCATGGTTGTGATCGAGTCTCTAAGAGAAGAGACCTCCTGTCTCAAGTCCGATCTATCGGAGGAGATGCTTGCGAGCGTGGAGATGAATCGCGTGTTTCTTGCAATCCAAGTAGTTGATCCAAACTCCTAATCTCATCACATGAGATCGAACATCTTCTTCATGAGGGAAGCGTACCAAATAAGACAGAGAACCGAGGGCAATCAAGGTGACAATACAACTTCCATGCGACGACGACGGTAGCCTTTTGTAGGGTTTGAGTGGACATGCACTCAAAGAGAGAGAGGGCATGAGAATGAGAGATAGAGAGATTGATGTTGCAAAAGTTGCAATTTGAAGAGCAAGGGGTACCTCTTCTCATATAGTACTTTGAGAGTCCATGGATCACAAACCATGGACTACACAAAATCAATGGATGAGATTGATTTGTGCTTATTTCAATGGCCAAGATTTTGTTGTAAAAATACACCAACAATTAATTTAATTTAAATTAAATATATATTGATAAATCAATACAAATTAATCCAAAATTAAATCAATCATGCATTGGAGATTATGGAATAGAGATTTTCTCATTCCATAATATGGGAGTACATGACCGTCCTTTCCTAATGTGAGTTGGTATCTGTCCACCTTCCCAATTGAGAAATAGTCAATCTCATGTATTCTCATGAGATTTTATTATTTCATGGAAATCTCCAAGATTTACAACAATACTTGTTGTAAATTATTCTATAAAAATAATTTATAATTATGTGAATATTACAATCTTGCTACTGGAAAATTGTGAATCGTATTCACAACTCAAAATAAAATGTGATTTACATTTTCAATTAATTATCCAATGTAAATCTAATTCACATCAATAATCAATCAATAAATATAAATCATAAAAGGCTCTCTCTAATGTATTATAAATCACATTTATAATATACTATGAATAATTTAGATAATGATATCCACATTATTCTTATTCATAATAATTAAATCACATTTAATTATATTGGATCATCATTCTCATGCATCAAAAATATAAATCAAATTCACATTATTCATGATAATTAAATCACATTTAATTAACCATTTCTGAATGGTTATATATAATTCAACTATGGCTTGAAATCTTTCAAGAATAATGCATTTTCTCTGCATATACTTGGAGATAAGGACATGATGATTGTATGGTCCACATATAGTGACTTGGATATTGAGATCACATCTCAAATCTAGATCTCATGTACCTCTCATGGATGCTTGATTTAAATCAAGGCCGTAAATCTAATCTTCTCATTGCATCTGAATCTCATTCAGATCAATATCCAACACTTGGACCAAGATCAGATTACCTCTTTACTGAGAGGAGTCACTAAAATCCAGACATATTTCATCACTCCCTCAGAATGGAAGCGTCATGATTATAAAATCATTTATTATCACATCATACTCAGATATTCATAATACATGTACATCATGCATACTAGAAGATATATGATAAAATTCGAAGATATAGATCAATTTTACATCGTCGTATTTAGGATTTCATCATCAAGTTTCTCATTCTTGGTCATTGGGAGTTGGTCGATCATATGCTTTCCAAAAGTATATATCATACTTACAAGTTCTTGTCATGCTTCCAAAGCATGATGGCCATGCATGGAATTTTCATTGGTCCCAATACCTCATGAGTGAGATGATGTCTTCTGGTTCACAAGTGAACATGTATGATCCCTTTGAGAGATCGTATTACTCATATACCCTCATATGTACACCAGCTCGTCGGTGTATAGACCTTGGTTAGGTCATCAACTTATTGGTCTGTCAAATCACTACAAAAAATGGCGGGATTGGCGTACACATGATGGCTCGTAATGTGCACGCCATGTGCACGCCCGGGTGATGGGCGAGCACATGTGCTCGTTCAGCTCGTGCTCGCTTATAAGAGAGTCGCTCCGGCAGGTGGGCGAGCACATTGGGACGCTATGTGCTCGCCCGCTTCCTGGCATGCACTTTTGTGCATGCCACAATGCTCGCCCCTATTAAAAGCAAGGCGATCAAACACGGAGCACCTGGCGAGCACATGTGCTCGCCCAAACAGAATTCCAGGAAAAATTTTTTACAGGTTCGACGGGGTTTTGACGCCTCGTCGAACTATATAGCCTGCCAATAAACCACTGCAGGTGTGCTAAATACTACAAATACTACAAATATACAAGAACTTAGAAATAAACATTCAAATTTAGACATCTAAATACTACAAATATATGTTCGAAGCAACGACAAGTAAAATTACAACAAATTATACTTTCAAAGTTCATATAAAAGGGAAGACGTGCTAAAAGTTTAACAACACTAGAAGTAAATACCAACAACAATTTACTTCTTCTTTGATCTAAAAAATTTAGACATTAAAGCCTGCTTTGATTTCTTTTTTTTCCTTCTCCTTTTCTTTGAACCTAGCATACATGCGTGCCTCTTCTTCAGGGTCGTTCTCCTCCTCCTCTTCGTTATCGGATTCAATCTCCTCAGGTTGAGATGCACGCCCTTGTGACCTATATTATATATGGAAGATATATACCTGTTACTTGCATTTTGTGGATGTATAAATATAAAATTATTACTCATTCTAAGAAGAATACTTACATGTCCGCCGTGAAATTTTCTCGGAGCTTCGTCACTTGGTCCACCATCATCGCCATCTGCGACTCCATTGGAATTGATGATTGGGACGGATGTGGTTGTGTGTACGATGGCTGGGAGTATGCAGAATAGGAATGACGATGTTCCTCCACATAGTATGGAGGAAGACCACCAAGCGTCGGCTTCCTGTTCGCCACAACGTCCCTCTCCTCCAACACCTTGTAAGATTTTTCATTATTTAATATGAAATTATAAATTACAAATGAGTATAGTAAGATTATATTTATCTATACCTTCTTCCATATTGTTTTATCAAATGGTGGTTGCTCTCTAGTTGGATCATCACCCTATTTTTCTACAGCTAATGCCAAATAACGATCCTGAAAAAGAAAGTGAAATATATAAAAATGAGTTATAATATATCATTCAGTTGCTAATAAATTGATAAACTTACCGACAATTCTCCTTCTTCAGGAGTGGACCATTGCGACTCTCCTTCTTTCTCATTCATGTGGGACCTCGACCACCACTCCTGAAAAGAGGGTTCTCTTTCCAACCTCGCTGCTTGAAAAATAATTTTAAGATTTGATAAGAACATTGCATTATATTAAAATAGATTTCAAAAAATAAATTTTATATTGTAATACCATCTCTGCTCTAATCTGATTGTGGCTTTTAGAGCCACTTGTCGATTTAATCCTTTATTTTTGGCGGTTTTTCCTTCTCGTCGTGGATCTTCTTCCAAACTCCGCATCAGCAACGAATGCATCACAGAAACCCACCCATCTACAAGGAATATGTTATGATTAGTGATTACTTTAAAAAGGTTTATTGTAAATTCTTTAAGAAATACAATACCTACCTTCTGTACACCATGTTGGCGGGAACCTCTTCATCTCCTCAAAATCCATCTCCTGGCATCCTGTCTTCGCATGTGAGTCTCTCCTTGCCTTGAAAAATGTATCGCTCATTCTCTTTTCTGCCAAATGAATAAAGGCTCGACGATAAGCCTTCTTCCCCCATACCAGAACCAAGACGAAACCGACTCTGAAAATTACAACAAAATATCAGATCTAAAAAACTTGACCAAAAATTATATATCACTTATTAGAAATTTTTCTTACCAGAAACATTTCAAACAGTCTCTCCTGTTCTGAAGCAGGGATGCGACACCATCTAAATTGCATGCAAGTCAACTGTGTCTTGATTATATTGGTTATCTTCTTTGCCACCCTGTTGCTATTCAAAAAATCCCTGTATTTGGTAAAATTTGTAAATATGAAACAATTTATAAATATATGGAAAAAATTAAATGACAACATTTATTAAAATCTTACCTCCCATCCGTCATAACCTCCAACAAAGGGTGGGACGTCGAAGTCTGTCCAAATGCAGCAGGCAAAGGAACGGAGGTGCTTGGACGTCCAGAAGAAGGAGAATCAGAATCCATCGATGTCTGTGCTGGTATGGAGACCGAGAATCCAGTAGGAGCGGCTGATGTAGATGGCTCTCCATAGCCACCTACATAAAAGGGAGGTGGAGGATAACCGAGAGACTCGTAGTAGGCTATGACCCGCCGGACCTCGTCGGACTGTGAATCTAAAACATCATCCGGGGTGGGCTGCCTACTGGACGAAGGAGTGTCTGAGGATGATGGTCGATTGGATCGATATGATCCATGAGCCCCGCCACGTCCAAAACCTGCCATGACTGTAATGATGATGTAATAGTTAATTACATAGTTATTACAAAAGATTTTAGATAATTCGATTATAATTGTGTATTAGAACTTACAACTAATCTTCATCATTTATATTAGCCGGGCAATTACGTAAATTTGGTTGGTTAACAATGGGATGGGTATAAGTATGATCCTAATTAGTGCCTAATACAGTGCTTGGGTCACTAATAGTTGATGGGCACCTGCAAAAAATGAATTTTAAACCTGCAAACATCAAAATCCACGACCATTGGTCTGAGATAAACATCCCAAAGTGAGTCCAATAGTGCTGTGAAAAAATAAAAGAAAATATAACACAGTTAGAGGTGATCAGATCCTCCAATGTGTTGCACATGCCTCCCGTTGTGCAGGGCCACACACCACCCGGTGTGGAGGGACGCACTGTGTGTGAATGATTTTGTGCGATTTTTTAATAAATAATGGATAGTATTTTAGACTAATCATAAACCTAACTATAAGTTAATGTGATATACTTAATCACATTAACTAAAATTTAATGTGATAATAAATTATCACAGAAGCGAAATTTTTATTTATAGTTATAATTATCATGCAACAATGATTTTAACTTAAATAAATGACTAATTTTATATTCACTAAATAATTCTTATTCCTAAAGGATTTGTATCTCGCATCACCTCTTTCAGTGAACCTAATGTTATGAAACTAGTGTTATGGCACTTCTATCTATCAACATTCCTAATGTTATTAAACTAGTCTTATGACACTTTTCAATGAACCTAATATATGAACCTAGTGTTAAACTAATGTATCTCTCATCCCATCTATATCAACATTTACCTACATCACTATTTAAGCACTTTACTTGTTGTGTCATTTAATCAAGAACTTAACATGCGTAAAATATTTCATCTATATTGGAGAAAATTTTGCTCAAATCTAAGTAAAACTACGTATTAAACAATTATAAGAAGTATAAGCAATAAGATTAACAACTAACAAGAATGAATTTAAGAACAAAAAAATAAAAACATCAAAACCCTAAATCTACTACAACAACTATGAAATCGAATGAAATACGCAAAACAAAGACAAAGGATGATAAGATATACCTAAAGAGGGGTGTATATGCGATAGAATGGTCAAAAGAGAAGGCCTTGATGCGCTACCGATGGAGTTTCACCGAAGGGGATGAGACAGGAATTGAGTCGCGCAAGAATGAGGGGATGGGGACGCGCTGCGTTCTGTTTACGGGTGCGGGCGAGCACACTTACGTGCTCGCCCCGTGCTCTTTAAGTACTCGCCCTTAAAACGACACGTGCCCTTTTCTCCGCGCCGTTAATTTCAACTTGGCGAGCACAATCGGGAGAGCACATGTGCTATTAATGTGCTCGCCCGTTTACTAAAACTTAACCGCGTCTCCAGATTCAAATGGGCGATCATGCTGGCGAGCATTTGTGCAGCCTAAGTGCTCGCTAGGCGTTGAGCGAGCACATGTGCTCGCCTAGTGCATGGTAGACTGTGCACGCCAAAAACGCTTTTTTTGTAGTGAATGTACATACTTAGACATAGAGTAACACATCTGTCTTCGGTCAGATGATGTGTACCTTTGTCGTAACAGTATACGACATAGGACTTTGGTTATCTCGATCTTGTTAAGTCAACTCTTTGACCTAACTAATCTGACACCATCGAATCTTTATTCCCATGCAGAGGACTTGCATCAATAGGTCGGTCAGATATCAACCTAATAAAAAAGGATTTCCATCTTCTACTGAGACTAGAGATCCTCTCTTAACAATCATTTGACAGTGCTTGATGAGTCCTCAATCTAACTCCTTAGATATTCATCCAAGCACCAGCCTATATGATTCAACTATTGAATCAACAACTGTATGATCATTAAGATAGCCATGGTACATAACCCTAATTATATACAGAGATCTTATAGTTCATTCATTTAATATTAGATGGGGAGTAAAAAAATCAATAACTTTTTTTGATAAATCAAATATTACAATAAAAATTATTGTAGGAATAGTTTGCCTCGGGTTTACATGGCTAACAATTTTCTCATGATAATCTTCGTGATGATCTCATTCGTTAGACACAACATGATCATTGAGGGTGTTGTTTTTTCTAACACTTGTAGCTCCAAAGGCTCAAGTGACTTTTCCCTCATTGTTAAAAGGTGCCTAGATGCTTGGTTGCTTGAGAAGGATGTGCATCTTGACTTGTCAAAGGCCAGATGTATTCATGCTTGTAAACTTCTCTATCTTCATATTCAGTGGTATCATCTCATCTTTACTTTAAACAAATTAGATAGATGTATTATTTCTTATGGATTGGATCCTTGTTCTAAATTATGAAAACTTGAGAAAAAAATCTAAGGGGACCTGATTTAGTGATTTGAGATGCGTTTTGGATGGCTCTAACACCGATTTGTTACGTACAGCTAAAGTAAAGTGCATATCAAACATACAAACAAGCAAGTACGAAAACAATCATAAGACATAATTTGCTAGGGTTGTATGTATTGGGCTACATTATTGACAAATATAGTGGATCTCTCTCAATATGATGGAAGAACTGTAAAAAAAGTTGATTCAAAATACTAAGCCTATGAGTGTTTAATAGTGCATCAATGTCCAGATCACAACATAACTAGAGGGGCCCCTAACCATTTGTGATCTAGTTAGACTCTTGAACCACATCAATAAGAATCTTAAGGATCCTCTAATCAATTAAAAACCAGATGGACTCTCCAATCAACCAAAATCCAAATGGAACGTTAGATCAAGTAGGATCTAAACGGAGCTGTCAATTAGGATCTAACTCATATCATATGGAAGTGGATCATATATATATCCACGTCTTTTTCTCGATTAATGTTAGTATAAGGGATATCCAAATTATATCCAATTAAAATACTCTATTATGAATATATGTGTATTTCCCTTGGAAGAATTAACTATGTGAATGTTGTAATTCATGATAATTAATTAGAATTTGAATATGAGATGGAGGATCACATAAGTAGCATCCATCGTCTCCCGTCAAGGGGAAGGGTTCCGTTGTCAGAGATTATTTGTAGGATACGTCTGTCCGAAGTGACACCTCCTGCATACAAGTACATCTGGATCGGGCTCTTTTCTTCTCGAAAGAGTAAGGCCGTATGCATAGTGACCTCCAATATCGTGTCCTCATATTATTGGGGCGATACTTGATTGTGCATACCGAGTACTATTCTTGTTGTGGTTGGTTTAATTAACGTAGTGGTTTGGCTAATCAATTGTTTGAAGTTTGTTTAATCAATTGTTTGCGCATAGCGAGTGCTATTCCTGTCGTGGTCCTTGTAATTGTTTGAAGTTGGTTCAACGTAGTGGTTCAATTAACGTAACAAAATACTTTATTCTTAAGTCATAGATTTAATTCTTACTCTAGTTGTTATAGTATAAATTGATCAAATATGTAGATGTCATTTATTAATTCATTTTTAAAAGTATAAGATTATGTATTATATGTTTTCAAGTTAATCCAGATTTAGATTTGAACAAATATAGTTTATGTTGTGAGGAATCATGGCATAAGATTGGACTTTTAAAAAATAAATAAATAAAACTACAACATAAATCATTTAAAAAAATATAATGGATATCAATATATCATTTATAAAAAAGAAATCAACCGTTTGTAAAACATACACGATAGCAACTCGTATAGAATGATGATTGATCTGCTTTTGAGGGTCTCAGAATTGTCAATAAATTATACTAAGAATGGTACATAGCATACATGAAGGATGAAACTGCAGTGATTAATGTACAGAAGGCAGAGTTTTTATTTTGGCTATTGTCTTTTTTTCTCGAGTCTGCAAATATTTATGTGAAATATTGCGTGAATCTTGTACACCTGCTATCTCTAAACTGTCAAAACATTTTGTGAATCTTAGACGCATCTACTATCTAAATTAAAAGAAATTAGGGATCCTTGAATGAATTGTTGGTTTAGGAATATAACAAGCTACAACAGTGATTTTGCAATTCTATATTTTGACAAGTCTAGCTTGTGTTTCAATCTTTTTTTCCTTTAAACTTCGGAAGTGAAAATTATGGTTGTTTGAAGTTTGGCTAATCAATTAAATCCTAAGAATTATACTTATGGGAATACGGTTGATTTACATTGGATTAGGAATTAAGTTGGAATTTATGAGAGTTGGTTTACACAACTCTCTTTCCCTTCAATAATAAAGATGCAACTACCTTATCTCCCAATCCCCTCTTTAGTGAAACCCTAGAAAAGTTTTCATTCTCCTGTCATCGTAGATCAAACTGGAGATTTGCAGTTGGCTTAGTGAAAAAAACGCCAAAACCTTCTTTGTTGTGATTGATTACGCAATATCGTCATCTGCATCTTTGTTGAATATGCATTTGATTCCTTCTTTGATTGAATATCTTTGAAATCCAGCGATAAGTTCTTTAGATTTTCCCCTCTTTCTTACTAGTAAGCTTAATCTCATAAGGTCTCTACCTAAGAGATCATCAAGTATCATTGTTTAATTGATTAATAAAAAATCTATTCGTTTATTAGTGATTTTTTAATTTTTAAATTTTCAATATAAAGGAAATAAGTACAACAAATAAAAGCACTCACACAGTTCTTTTTGTGTTTTTCTAATAAGTTAAAAATGATCTGAAAATTACAATAAAAATATTTTTTGTTTTATATGTTTTATCTTTTAAGTGTTTTTGGAATTTTCTAACAATCAAATTGTGGCAACAATAGCAAACAAATGCACAATCATGAGTAATTTGAAAATTATTAAATAAATGCTCAAAACACCTATATGGGGTTTTTATGCAAAAGTATAGATAAGTATCTACAAACAGAAACTGAAAACACTATTTTTTGGATCTTTTTTTCTACAATGTTTTATGATTTTTATAGCTTTTTGAGTGTTTCGTAATTTTTATCATTTTTATGAAGAATTTTCATACAAAATTAATAATGGATATAAAAGACAATACAAGACAACTATCCTGGTTTTTATAGAATTTTTAAATGATTTTTCACATTTTTATAATTTTTATAAGATGGACGTGATATATTTCAGAATTTTTGAATTTTTAATAATATAAAATGCATGCAAATCGATCCCTAAAAATCACCACAAAGAAAACAAGCTAGCAGAAGCTATGGATAATTTTTAGACAATTTTTAGGGTCGATTTAATATTTATTATATTTAATAAAAGACATGCAATTAAAAATAGTGAATAAAAAGGCCTATCTGCAATTATTTCTAGTCCTAGGGCTAAATAATAACAGACAATAAAAGTGTTGGGGCCTTGATGCAACTAATCCGGAGAGCACATGCAGAACACGTGATGCATGTTCACAAGGATGCAATTTCAAGAATTAATAACTTCATTCCATAACTAGATAAAAGTTCGAGGAGAGATGCAAAATACCCACACTAGCACGTGAGGACACGTGACACAGACTCGATAGGACTAAACTGCAATTAAACAAAGTAAGAGGTCCTAAGCGTAAATTATCCAAAACAAATTAAACCACGACCTATATTTACAGGACTGGAAAGCAAATATAGAATAGGGAGGGGCTTGAGGTGAAATTTACCTCTTATTTTGCGCTATCCGACGGTTAGGATCCATCCACTTATGATGGACGGTCAGGATCAGTGGATGCCCATTCAACGATGAATGGTGCTAGCGCGATCCTCAGATGGATCCTACAATCCGAACTCCTTGATAGTGAACGGTGGAGATTAGAACTGGGGATGGGTCGGATCCAACGACTGGAGCGATGCCTAGAAGAACTGGCGAAGAACTCGCCTCTGACGAGTTTCAATCAGCTTCAGTAGGCGAGTCAGGTGTTTCAGGAAGCTTCTCTGATGGGTGAAAGATAGTTGTGGATGGTCTGTAGTGATGGAGGCGCTCAGAAGGGTCCAAGACCAAAGGGAAGGTCCTGGAGAGGCATGGCAAGTGGGAGCCTCCTGGATGAGTTGCAGGTGCGAAGTACCTTCCTAGAATGAGGTTTTGAGACCTAAACCTGCAAACGGAATCGATGGCTCAGAGTGAGAACTTCGGCCAAGGGTTACAGTATTGAATCGGTGTAAACATAGGAGGGGTAAATGGTTCAGGTCCGGTGAATGGCGACGGAGTCAACCTGAGTTTCGTTCCAACCCAATGGTTGTCTCGATGAACAGAATGTGGAGCTTGATATAGAAGCGGAGCACGAGTCATATGAGGTGTGTGTTAGTTGGAGAAAAGTAGCAGAATAGGGAACGGGGTGAAGGTGGATGCTTAACCTATGATGAAAAATCAAGCGTACACTACAAAAAAGTGTATAACAGGCGACGGTCATTACCCGTCAGCAATGAGAGATTGACCGTCCCCTCTGATCAGAGGGGACGGTCATGAAACCATCTCCATAGCCTGCGTCCCATTTGTCATAAGTGACGGTAGTTGACACTGTCACCTATAATCGTGCATAGGGGACAGTCGTGACCGTCCCTTAAAGTCACTTAGAGGGGACGGTCATGACCGTCCCTTAAACTCAATTATCGGGGACGGTCATGATCGTCCCTTAAAGTCAATTAGAGGGGACGATCATGACCGTCGCAAAAGGTTAAGTAGTGGAGACGGTCATGACCGTCTCGTACGATAACAAAAGGGACGGTCACGATGATCGTCCCCTCTGTTCGTCTGCTAACGAAAAAAATTCATTACCCCCGATTTTCTCTTCATTTTACCCTGCAATGAGTGTCACTAAACATTGAGTACCTGTTACAATAATTGTTTCTTCATAATAAATATTATGATCAACATAGAAAATAACATTCATTCCACATTCATAACTAGATGAAGTGTTAGAAATGACGAATACGCTACAAGATTCAAATAAAAGTACTCAAGCATTAAGTATTCAAACAAAGTAACCTACTTTGCAAAGTAATTGTCCAAAATAATTATACAATATACTACATTATATCCTACCAAGCAAACTATCTATAGTTAATCCTAATCGCCGTCCTCATCGTCGTCGTTGACGTCATCATCATCAACGGCATCAGCATCTTCTTCTTCATCATTATCGTCGTCGCCTAGCCTCGCAATGGTATTATCCACTTGTGTTGCACTAGAAATGGGCTCTCTATTCTAGTAAATGTCCTATCCATAAGTAAAAAAATATCAAGATGTGAGGAAGTGTGATGCAACTAAGTCCTTCGCCTGCAACTGAAAAAACCAGATCATAATCAACAAGTATAAATTGTATAAGCAATGAACAAGTCATGTGTTAGCATCTACAATGCCTTAATCGCCAGAAGCATTCAAGGTGCATTGATGACTATTTTCTCCTCTCAGTCAAACCTCCAACTCATGTCACTACCATCCTTATATGCATGAACCAATCATTAATTTTAATTACTTGTCAAAAGTAAAGTAAATACAATCAAAAACATTGTATTTTTGAACAAGTATGTTTGTCCATGATATATATTCTATTGATGACTAACATGTATTACATATTCTTAGTTTGTTAAATGTTGTATACTAACCGCAATAAGCACTGTGTTTTGTACTGCTAAAACCAGATTTAAAATTGTAAATTATACAACCACTCGTGGACTAAACCAGGAATAGGAAATTCATCAATAGTCTCAGAGGCACATTTTTAAATAATGTCAAGTGAGAAATAAACATATCCCAATGCATTACCAGCCTAGATATTAGCAAGTCTATTAATAATTGTGGGAGTTTAGGCATCACAATGTTGACAAAAAAAACTTGAAGTTCTCTTGTAAATAAATCAATTCCTAGTATAATTTTGTTAACGTTAACAAATCTGTTATACTAGAAACATTCATTATAATATACACGTTTTTAAACTTATATATATTTAAAAAGATTTTTTCCCTGATATATGGGAAAAAGCATGCCAACCATGAGTGATCCATCATTGTTATCTGTCTAGTCAAATTTAATATCTCTACTTACCATTAATTGTATTTATTCTCAATAGAAATTTTATTAAAAATCTAAAATTACGGACTGAATCGAATATGGTGATGGATAGTTGACCTGAAAGCCGTTATAATAAATAACATATGCATCTTTATTTAATAAAAAATATCATTGGAAAAATAATCATAAATCTTTTGTATATACGATACATCCCATCTCTTCCGTACATAGTTCATACTCTCTCCTATTACCTTTATTTATCATATATTATATGTATTCTTAAAATTTTATTTTACTTTTAAAATTTTAAAAAATCATTTTGTGAAAATTTATTTGTATCACAACATACAATGTGTCATGTTGGACTTGGAAAATATGCAGTAAAAATCCAAAACATTTACAAAGATGAGATTAATTTAAAAAATACAATAATTTTCAATACTCATTGATATGCACATACATATGCAAGTAAATGTATCGGAATGGAAACCTCAATCAGTCCAATGCACAAACACAACATGACCAATGCATAACAACAAAGCACTTTCTCACATTAAGTAGGGTCGGCTACATCTCAACATCAGCACTCGCATCTCCTAACTGATGCATCACCCGACTTCCTTTGCAAACAACCATACCATCTAAAGTTGCTTTCTCACATCTTTTGCTCGATCGGAGCTACACCCACTTCCCTCTAATTGCATCATTCCAAATCTGATCTTTACGTGTATGTCCACACATCCACCTTAACATTTTCATTTCCGCAACTGTCATTTTCTGCACATGTCTATGGTTCACATGCCAACATGACCAATGCATAAATATAGTAATTTTCAATACAGAGATTGATGTACACAACATAATACAAATACAAGGCTAACTCATCAAAAGTGTCCTGTACCCAAAGTTCCTAACCTGTCTTCTGAAAAAATGGTCCAAAGAACAACAAAAATACCTTCCTTCTTGTGTTTGGACCTAGAAATAAAAACTTGGCAGGCCATAGCTGAACCACAACCATGTAATGATGCATTTAACAAGACTAACTGAAGTGAATAACAAGCTTTACTTAGGCATTGAATACTTTCTAGATGTCCAATTACATGAGTAACTAATAATTTTGCAATCCTATCTCAAGCCACGGATCAACAGTGACTTTAAATATCAACTTGACCAGCCAATAGTGCCCAAAAAACAAAGCAGTGAATTGACAGAATATGATGGCACCAAAAATGATCATAAAGGAAATAGAATCTGCCGACTTTCTCGATCTTACAACATAGCAGCCTAGAGGATGGTAAAGGTACATATTAGAACGTGCTCTATGGATTCTGAAACATAAACCATCTACAAGTTAGGTTACTTACATGGAGAGCGTCTATTAACAAGGAAATCCTTCACCAGCAGCATAAGATTGAGATTGCACCCTGGTGATCCCTAGGCATGCAAAATGGCATCTTCAAGCATTGTGAGAGTATGAATTTCTCTTTTGTCAGTAGCTGGGCACTGTGAAAGCTGCATAAATCACCCAAGTTATGCAGGCGCACGTTAGCTGGAAAGTACCTCCACCAAGTATCTGGACCAAATTTTTCCTGTCCACCCTCATGTTTTACTTCTTAATTTACATACAAAAATCATGCTAATGCTTGATCTACTACTGCTGATCACATAAGCAAAAGAATTTCAGATAGTGTTTCACTAACTGTCCTGGAATGCTCAAGGCAGAGTAAGGATTAGGATATCCTAGGTAGTGATGCAGGATCCAGCTCCCACCAGCCACTGGGATGGCCACCCGTCTCCCCAGTCAGACGAAATGAAGGAATACGATGAGAGAACCTCGATAGTTCTATTGATGGGATATCCATTGTGGACTTGCAACCATTATCTTTTGGTGCAAACACGCTCTTAGGACCTTTCTTCTCCAAAAACATGATTACAACTACTGAGATACTAGTCGACAGCACTTCGACCACATCATACTCTGAACAGCTCTTTATGTCAGATTCCACCCATTCAGGGGACCAGTTCCTATATAACGCCCATACTTGGCCAATTTGAGGATATATATCATAGAAATTCTTGGTTGAACAAGGTTCAAATTGCACAATGTGTGAAAATTTTGCGAGTGTATCAAACACCTCTCTGCTGCCTCTGCCCGACGAAAGCTTAAATCTGCCACAGGCAATGGGGGTTTTGTTGTCATAACACTTTCCATGCCAGCCTGAATCTTGGCAAGCTTCTAGCCTTGTGACATGCACTTTCGAAACTTTCTCTTGAACATCCCTTACATAGACATACTCTTTTGGGTATCCATCTAGGTTGCAGTGAAGTGCCCATATTTGGCCTTTCATAATCTTCAAGAAAGATCTCTCTAATTTAAAATTGTGAAACTCAGTACACATATTCGATCCAGGAGAAGAGGCAAGGGAGCCATTGCCATTCCCAATACCTCCATTGCCTCTGGTATTGGAGGAATTCGATTTCTCCTCTTCCCCACTGAAATTTGGTTTTTCCATGCTAGAAGAGAAAGTGCTAGGTTCTGGGTTGGGAATCTGGTAGGCTCCTTTATCCCCTGAGTGAACATGTGTCTTTCCAGATTGGCCATTTGAAATATCAACCCCCTGCATCCTTGACTTCAAGGAAGCCCCCAGCTTCTCCGAATGAGAATGTTTAATATCTTCAAGACTAAGAGATGGAAATTTATTTTCGCAATCAGGAGGCAAAGAAGCAGGATCAAGCTCATAGAATCCTTCTGAAACACCGTCTACTTCCTTCCCAGTCATCTTGTAGGAAGGTATCATGTGTGAAAACTGCAGCATGTCACTGCAAGGTATATGAAGTAGGCTGTCATGCGAAGCTCGAGCAAATAGGCTGACAAAGCCTCTCACCTTGATCAACATGGCAACATCCACTCCCTCTTCACTTACTGAAAGAATCTCCACAATATCATAATCAAAGCACTTGTGACTTTCAGGAGTTGAAGACCATGTTTTATCCCATCCTCTATACAGGGCCCAAATTTGGCCATTTCCTGGACACATGATAAATCTTTTTTTCCTTTTATCCTTCTCACAAGATACTAAATGGGAAAACATAGCACGATTATCTGCAATTTCTTTCTCACCAGTTTTAAAGCTCCCACAAGCTATGGGCAACCCCGCTTCTGACCAGTCCATCTCAGCTGGACTGAGAGGAACATGCTCGAGCCAACAAAATCGAATCTTAAAATCAGGCACCAAAATAGTATATATCCTGGCATAAAACCTAGGCATGCCATCTACATCATCATAAAGGGCCCAGATCTGACCAGCTTCAAAAACTTTTGCTTCTCTATCCTTCTCAAAGTCATGGAATTCTGGATCAGGATAAGAGAAACCCTCCCCATCTGGTAGAGTAGTATGTGCAGTCCCTTCTGCATCCTCCACCTCACCCTCCTTTTCATCTGGGTCAGAATTGTCATTCTCTTGGGAGCTCCCATTAGACGAGCCATCCACCTTGAAACCTTCACTTCCTTCAGTAGAAATTTTGACGTCATCGTCGTCATCATCAGAAAGCACTGTCTGTCTAGGAGATCTTCTCTTTCTCGATTTCCTGGGAAGGCTCACAAAATCATCATCACTCTGATCCTCTGTATAGGTTACATTCTGCTTTTGCCTAGTGGACCTTCGTGGGTTCCTATTGTTGTTCATGTCCACATTACTCCAACTGGATCGGTTCATTTCATCACAAATCTCTTCATCACTATCACTTCTGTCAGACAAGTTATCTTCCTCCTCTGAGATTTCCTCCACGGTCTTCCTGGCCCTTTTTCTTCCCTTACTTCCAGCGGATTTTTCTGTTTGCACCTTACTGCTCACCTTTTCAAGTTTCACCTTTTCAAACTTGACTTCACTTCCCTTTTCTGGATCAACACTAGAACGATTCTCCTGATTGGTGGTGTTTCCAGATGGACCACCAAATTCATTATTTGTCCGAGACTTTGACCATGGCCCAGGTGCTGTATTTCCCTGTAAATTTACGTTCGAGGAAGCCTGAGTTTTCTTGAAAGTGTGCATCCGTGAAAACCCGTTACCCTGAGGAACACCAGCTTGCTTTGCCGTGTACATAGAATGTGCCTGTGTAGGCACAGTTCCTGCATTCATATCATAAGCAATAAAACTCTTTGAGCAACTTTGGCAACGAACAGCTCTACTCATAGTGGTGCAATAATACTGATATCTTATCCCGCAAAAAGGACAAGAGGTCCAAAAAGTCTCAGAACCAGTTTTCTGACTCTGTTGGGGATGCTGCTTAGGAACACCACTATGAGCTGTAGCAAAAGGACTCGAGCTCGCTCTCTGAGGTGGTGGCATTGCTGCAGCAATCCTGACAGAGCTCCTTCTATTAGCATCATAAAAAGAACGCTTTGCACGATCTGATAGTATCCTGTGTGCCTCGCCTACAAGTTTGAAAGCAGCTTCAGCACCCGCAAATTTATTTTTGTCCGGATGGAGTAAAAGAGCAAGCTTGCGGTACTGCTTCTTAATAGAATTCTCATCTGCTGTGGGCTCCACTTGAAGGATTCCATACCAATCCTCTCGATTATTCACTTTAATAGCATCAGCACAATGCACGTCACAGACTGTTAGCATCTGGATAATGTTTTCAAGATCTGGAAAGAGTCGTTGGGCCTTCAAGATAACCCTCCGCGCACTAACAAAATCTTTCTGTTGCATCTTTATTTCAGCAACACCTTTAGCATGGATAGCCTCCTCCTTGTTACTCTCCATCCCGTATGTACTAAAAAAAACCAGCAACACCATCTTCAAAATTCTTATTTCAATTAAATTCACTGACACAAGCACAACTGTCTTACCAATTTCTGGCTTATCTTTAGATTTCAGGTTGTCACTTCATTATTCCAGCATAACGAAGACTTGCTAACTACAAGACATCAAATTTGACAAACTCAGCTTCCACATATGTGCAACAGAAGCATTCTCACGATTACTTTCTAATATTTTTGTTTATTAAAATAATGTTATTAATTAAAAAATAAAAACGATGTGATAAAAAGCACCCTGGTGAACAGAAGGGAGCTACATCAACGTATATAAATACCCTTCGACATAAGGTATGAACAGAATTAGAAGTTCTTTGTTTTTCTATTTATCTGTGCTTCTAGCTGATTTGGGGCATAAAAAATCAACTGCATAAGCTGCTCATGCAATTCAACCGGCAAGTGCAGAAACTAAGGTAGAATTTATCGCCTTTTACTAGTATTGGAAAATATTAGTAGGTTTGCATAAATGCTCAAACAATATTTTTTTAATACGGCTCATCATAGCCAACAAAACTGCAAATGCAATTATTTTATTGTTGACAACCACGATGAAAGGTTTCTATAGATCTTCAACTTGCTGCTCAATGGCATAAAACCCTTCCAGAAGATGTCACTTTAGTTTGCCTAAAGACACGGCTAAAACTCTCCGTGACATAGTATGTTATATTATTTGGTGTGAAGTAAATGCTGCAGTGATGAGATAAACCGTCATTAACATCTAAGGTCACATCTCTGTTATTAAGACTCCATCTAAAAGATAAACTCTTGGATATGTTTATCGAAAAGAAGAAAGGATATAATTGATGTCTAGCATCTCTTCATTTTTATGTCTAGCATCTCTTCATTTTTTTCATCCATTTAATTCCATTACTACCTTATAGTTTCTTAACTCAGCCATGGCCGGTCCCAAGCCCGGGTAAATGAGGGTTGTGTTAGGTAGCCGACAGCCAGCGTAAAACAGTAAGAGACAACTTCCTAAATAGTACTTTTTTCTAAAAAAAATACTATTTAAGAAGTTGCCTCATGACAGTCGAATCTTTTCAACATGGATTTAAGCAAACATACAGATTTCGTTGGGGCATTCCCTACTTACGACGTGTCGCATCGCCCGATGCAATGAAAAATTGACAAGGGCCGCTACATCGCAGTCTGGATGTAGTTCCAAATTTGCAAGGATTCTCGCATGAGGAACACATGCAGGTAATTAAGCTAGTTCCGCTGCATCACCGCCAGGATGCAGTCCAAAATTTACAAGGGTTCTCGCATAATGGACGCATGCGAGTAAAGAAGTTAGTCCAAAAGAGATTGCAACGGAAATTGCGGATTGGTAGTTGGAATATTGGCACTTTAACTGGAAAGTTGATGGAGATAGTGGATATGATGGAAAGAAGGAAGATTCATATACTATGTCTTCAAGAGACTAGATGGGTTGGAGAGAAAGCAAGGGAGATTAAGAAGACAGGCTTTAAACTTTGGTATTCATGTAAAAATAAGGGTAGAAACGGTGTTGGAGTGGTTGTTCATAAGGATTTGAAGGATTGTGTGGTTGAGGTGAAAAGATTCGGGGATCGAATTATTTTGCTAAAATTGGTGCTTGAAGAAGAAATTCTGAATATCATCTCAGTTTATACACCGCAAATTGGTTTAGATGAAAGGATAAACAAGTTTTTTGGGAGGATTTGGATAAGAGACTACAAGGAATCCCACAAAGAGAGATGATTGGTAGAGATCTCAATGAACATGTAGGAAAAGATGCATCAGGGTATGCTAGTGTTCATGGAGGACATGGTTTTGGGGATAGAAATGAAGAGGGAAAAGCCATCCTGGATTTTGCAACGGCATATGATCTTTTCATAGCAAACACTCTCTTCAAGAAGTGGGAGGAACATTTAATTACTTATAAGACTGGGCCAACTAGAACACAGATAGATTACTTTGCGTTGAGGAGAAGAGATCGGTTGTGTTGTAAAGTCTGCAAAGTAATCCCAGGAGAGAGTTTGACAACCCAACATCGGTTGTTAGTCTTGGATGTACAAATGAAGGGGCTGGTAAAAAAAGGAGGGTTTCTAAGATAACTAAAACTAGATGGTGGAATCTTCCACTGAAGTAAGCGAGCTTCAGGGAGAAGGTTTTAGAAGACTTATCTTGGGATTGTAGCGGTAGTGCAAACGAGATGTGGGAGGCAGTAGCATCTTGTATGTGAAAGGTATTCAAAGAGATGCTAGGCGAGTCAAATGGAGGAGCTCCGGGTCAAAAGGAGGCTTGGTGGTGGAGTGAAGGGGTGCAAGAGAAGTTAAAAATAAAAAGAGCTTACTTTAATGCTATGTCTAAGGATAGAACAGAGGAAACTGTCACAAACTACAAAATAACAAAGACGGAAGCAAAGAAGGCCGTAAGCGAAGCTAAGTCAAAAGCTTATGAAGTTTTGTATAAAAATCTCGACTCTAAAGAGGGACGGAAGGATATATTTAGGTTGGCCAAAGCAAGCGAAAGAAAGATTAAAGACCTACTCAAGTGAGATGCATTAAGGACGAGGAAGTTCATGTGCTTGTTACTCTGAAGGATATAAAGACTAGATGGGAGCAGTACTTCCATAAACTTTTCATTAGGGAAGGAAACAGAGAGATCACTTTGGGTGATCTATCTTGTAGTGAAAGTTATTTGAATCGTGCAAGCTATACGGATACAAAGAAAGGAAGTAGAGGAGGCTTTGAAGGTTATGAGACCCAGGAAATGTGTAGGACCGGATGACATCCCTATAGAAGTATGGAGAGTTTTAGGTGAGTGTGGTTTGACTTGGTTTACGAATATATTCAATGTTATTTGATGAAGCAAGAAAATGCCTGAAGATTGGAGGAGTATCACGGTGCCTCTTTATAAGAATAAAGGAGACATTCAAAATTATTCAAATTATAGAGGTATCAAGCTGATGAGTCACATTATGAAAATTTGGGAACGTGTGATCGAAAGAAGGTAGAGGCAAGTTTCCAACGTAAAAGAAAACCAATTCGAATTCATGTCAGGTCGCTCAATGATTGAAGCCATCCATTTGTTGAGGAGAACAATGGAGATTTATAGAGCTAAAAGGAAGAACCTCCATATGATCTTATATTGATTTGGAGAAGGCTTATGATTCTGTCCCACGAGAGATATTATGGAGAGTGTTGGAGAAGAGACAAGTACTTGTCCTATACATTAACCTCATAAAGGACAAGTATGAGAGGGCTTTATCTTGTGTAAGGACCCCATCTGGGAAGACTGGATATTTTGACATCAACATTGGTTTACATCAAGGTTCTGCTCTGAGTCCATTTCTTTTTCCTTTGATTATGGACGAGTTGACAAGTCACATTCAAGATGAGTTACCTTGGTGTATGTTATTTGCTGATGATATTGTGTTAATTGACGAGAGTAGAGATGGAGTAAATGAGAAGCTTGAAGTCTGGAGACATGAGTTGGAGACTAAAGGATTTTGTATAAGCAGGGCTAAAACGGAATATCTGGAGTGCACCTTTGATGGAAGCAATGGTGAAGGAATCGAGGTGAAGATTGGTGACAATAACATTCGGAAGAGAGATTCCTTTAGACATTTGGGATCTATTCTGCAACATGATGGAGAAATTGATGGAGAGATTACTAATAGAATAAATGCAGGCTGGCTAAAGTGGAGAGGAGCCTCTGTTGTTCTCTGTGATAAGAAAATTCCTTTAAAAATTAAATGAAAGTTTTACAAAGCAGTCGTGAGACCTGCTATGCTTTATGGATCTGAATGTTGGCCTATGAACCATAGACATGTGCAGAGAATGAATGTAGCAGGAATAAAAATGCTAAGGTGGATGTGTGGACACACATGTAAAGATCGGATTATGAATGATGCAATCAGAAAGAAAGTTGGTGTAGCTCCGATCGAGGATAAGATGCGAGAAAACCGCTTAAGATGGTTGGGACATTTGCAAAGAAGATCAGTTGATGCACCATTAGGAGATGCGAGTGTTGGGATGTTGAATCGGCTAAGAAAGGGCGAGGACGGCCCAAGAAGTGTTGGAAAGGGAACATACGAAGGGATCTTAGTTTTGTGGATATAAGCACGGGATTGAACCAAGATAGATCTGAATGGAGGTGAAGAATCCATGTAGCCAACCCTACTTAATTGTGGGAAAAGGCTTTGTTGTTGTTTGTTTGTTGATGTTTACTCCCTTATAGTTTCTTCTTAAATTAAATATTAGATGCAAAGATATGAGAATGCAAAAACTGAACAATTCATAAAATCAGCCCTTTCAGAGAGGATAATCACGTAATGAACTTCAATGAGAAGAATTCAGGATGAAAATGCTATGGTATGAAAAGGCTAGCCTCGAGGCGCTCGAGGTGTATGCTTTGAGGCAAGACAGAAGGAATTTGCCTTAAGGTGGGTGCCTCAATTAGATTTGGCAAGGTGTGTGCCTTGAGGGACAGAGGCAGTCTTAAGGCAGTAAGGCGAGGCTAAAGCGCCCACCTCAATTTTTATGTATTGTTATATGATTTTTTATTTAGTTTTTACTCACATGAACAGTCTTGTTTATGTTTGATATGTTATTTTTTTATTAAAGATATCAAGAAAATGGGAGTGCAAAATTGGGAGTTAGAAATAAATAAAAGTGGAAACAAAATCGATAACCATAGATCAAACATAAACATCTTGATTTACGTCGAATCCTACTCCTTAAGGAGCGGGATGAAATCACGGGAGAATGCCTCAAAGGGATAGATCCTCTATTGAAGTTTCTCAATAATACAGAGGATGTAGGGCTCCTTATATATCCCCATAAACAGACCGGAGTCCCACCGCTCATCCATGTGGGACTAAACTTAAGTGGATAATCGGATCTTGGAGAGATCCAATTACCTTCTATTACATACTCCAACACTTGGATTTAGAACAATCCAAGAATAACATAGCTCAAACAAAAGCAAGTTCAGGTTATGCTTTCTCAAGAAAAACATCAAGAGAAATATGGTACATGACGAGATTACATTGAAATTTGCTCCAATGATCCTCCAATTTATTTATATAATGAGATTTTTTTAAGTAAAGATGTGCTAAGGTCGTGAATTTCAAACACCATCTTCTCAATTAATCAAATGGTATACAAGGCAAGGATACATGAATGTAGGAACTACACATGATGTTATTTGTTTGAGAATATAGTCAATATTGTATTTAGGGAGGTTTTATCTGAAAAACTGAAGCGAAAGAAGTCATTAAGGAATGTATCAATATCTGAGAAGTCACTTTTGAAAAAGTTACATTTACGTAAAGAAACGCGCATGAATAACCCAATCATGTGGATTGTGAAATGTTCATATAAAATTATATGATAATATTGTATACATGTATTGTACCCACTTAAATGGTTTGGTGGTAGTGCATTGTGCCTACCACCCAAAAGACCAGGATTCAAATCTTCCCTTGCCAAGGTTGATTAGGTAGTCGACAACCAACGTAAAAAAATAGGCAAATCTTTTAACATGAATTTGAGCAAGAATCCATGTAGTCAACCCTACTTATAGTGAATGAAAGCTTTGTCAATTTTAGTATATGCATGTCTCACTGTGATATAGTAATTAAAACAGTGAATGTATACCATGTTTTAATAGGGTCATTTTGCTTGTGATTATTAACAATTTATTTATCATTAATAGTCTCACTTGTTCTTATTTGACATTGAAAAATCGCAGTAAAGATCCTCTTATTGCTTTTAAATGTATGAAGATTTATTTTATACTAATTTTTTCTAAATAATATATAATATTTTTTATTAAATCAATTTTTTGGGTGGAAAAGCGTGGCTTACTTTACAACCTCCATGAGGCGTCATCGCAACCTCCACCATCTCGCCATGAACTAATTATCAAACACTTTTAATTTTATCAAAAGAACATTTCCTAGCACTTGGGGAAAGAATTATATACCCATTAGTTCGTTGAGTGGCTTTTTTACTTCTAATAAATTTTGACAAGGATATTTTTTATTATAAGTTATCATCGGTTGTTGTCCATCACTAATTTTCTAAAGAAGATAATTTAAGAATAAAATAATCAGATTCAGCAGGAACTCAAGGGACAAACGTTGATTGGGCATCTTACTCCACAGAACTCTGACACGGAAGTAGAACAATGATCTTCAGGCATGTTCCACGATTGTAGCGTTTGTTTTCTGCTTATTGGCCCTTCTGTTCTTATTTTCATTAATAGATGAGATTTTGTTTTATCTTAGAGGCGTTAACCCTGATAATATTATTATTTTAATGGCTGAAATCAAGGTTCACAATATCAATATTGATATCGTATCGATCAACTGGAAAAGGGATATATCAACGATATCGGTGGAACTCTCGAAATGATGCAAAAAAATCTATTTTTTCGCACATCAAGACCATCCTAGTTCTTAAACAATACACACACAAATATACACTGAAGCCTTTGTGGATGAGGTATGGGACCGTGGGACAGACTCTTTTTTCCCTGCATTTAGATCTGAGTTGTCAGATCAAAGGTTGGGAGAGCTGATGATGTTGTTGAAGGAGCTCGAAAATGTGGCGGGGCCCACTGAGGACAGAGACTGTTGGTGATAGAAAGAAGGTGTTTTCTCGATTGGGAAAGCTTACAAAGCCTTGAAGGGACCTCAGACATATGACCGGAGGATGTGTGTCGGATTGCAGGAAAATTTGGAACCTAAAGGTTACAAACCGGGTGAAGATCTTCATGTGTTTTGTAGAAGGGGAAAACTGATGACTGGGGATTGTTTTACATGTTTCGTCGCGAATGTTATTCCAACATGTTCGTGTTGTCAGAAGGAAGTGGAAGATACGAACCACTTGTTCTTAAGGCACAAGAGCTCAACTGAAGCATGGACATTGTTCAGGAATCATGCGGTCCGTGCAAATGATTTGACGGGTTTCTGGGAGTCCATTGGGGATAGATGGAGAGGCACGGAGAAGGAGCGATCTAGGTACTTAGCACTTATCTGGGCAATTTAGATTGCCAGAAACGACGTGGTGTTTTCATCGGAACCGCGTGTATGGGGAGAATGCGGTGGCACATACTAAGGCGCTTGCGAAGAGTTGGTTCGTGTAATCTATTTCTTCTTTTCTGTCTATTTTCGGCATGTAAACTTTTTAAGGTGATAGATGGTGATGTTTTTGGGCACATGCCTATATGGTGGGGTCCCTTTTTCCTTTCAAAAAAATATACACATTATATAGCACATAAAAGTGCTACAATGCTTATTGTTGACTGATGACGGCTGAGTTATTGGAAGGAAATGATAAAATTCTACCAATAACATATTTGAGGTATAAAGGACATGTTTTATCACATTAACTTTATAGAACATTGCATACTATATAAAAAATGGCAAAGCCTTCTCCCACTATAAGTAGGGACAGCTACATGGATTCTTGCTCAAATCCATGTTGAAAGATTCAACTATTTTTTATGCTGGTTGTCGACTACCTAACGCAACCCCAACAATGGGAGGATTTGAACCCTGGTTTTTTGGGTGACAGGCACACTGCACTACCACTATATCATTGCATACTATATATAAACAAAATATTGAGTTATATTGCATATCAAACAAAGAAGCAAATGAGCATTATAACATGTAGTTTAGGTCATGGATCTGAATTCTCTGTATCACTATTATATTAATACTTACTATATATTAATACTTACTGAGTACCAACTATTAAATATCAATATAGAAATATGTACAATATAAGTCCTTGATAAGATCTAGAATTATTTCATCTCTATTGCCGACAAAATCGGTAATATCGCGATATATCGACGAGATGTGGGTATTGATATTCATATAAATATCTTTTTTTAGGATATCGATTGATATCTCGCGAGATATCGATAGTGTATCATCGTATGGATTCATATCGTCGAAATTGAATGATTTCGGACTTTTCAGTACAAAATTTTTCGGATATTAATCGATGTCGTCGATATCTCCGATATTTCACCGATATCTATGTGTGTATATCAATGTTACCCTTGCAAGCTAGATTTCACTACTTATTTTGTTACTCATGGTATTAAAACACATCGTGGCCCAGGCTCGCTGGACAGGCAGCGAGACCCCCGTCTGGCGTCTGGTAGGGTATGGTGCTACAGAGGGGTGCATACAACGATTCTTCAATTGGTGCACTTCGCCCTCTTCGACAACAAAGATGGAAATGCTGATCAAGTTAGAATCACATGTACATAGTACATCTCAGCAGTCAGCTCAGCTGACAGCATTAACATCTAGCAATTTGTGTGATATAATGCGTATTAGTATGCTAAATATACCCCAATCTTGCATATAAATGTGTATTTGTATGTTATTTATTGTTCTAATAACCAGGATGATCTTAATTCGTAAAAATCACTTTTTATGCCATTTTTGACCAGACGGACCGATACGATATCGATATCGATATTTCTACCTTGTCCTCTATAAAACTCTTGGCTATAAACCTCTCATGACTAGGTAATCCCTTTTACAATATTGCATTAATTTACATTTTTTTCATTTATTTTTGTGAATAGATAAATCTGTATATCAAAGAAACATTTGCCTCATTAATCATTATGTACGTTTTTTGAATCAAATGACTCATCTCAATGCCATTCATCGTCTTCCATGAACAAAATAGGTGTTCTAAGTGTGCTTAACTTAGCTATTTTGAATCCAAATCCAACGTTTATTGATCGCCAATCAACATTAACAACAATATGTTCGATATGATTGATATGTGTTAAGGGTCATAAATAATCTATATGTGTCATTTAAGTGTATACTTGTAAGTTATTTAATATTATAAGTGGCATGGATTAAATCCATTTCCAATATCTATAAGTCATCAATCAACATTAACAGTGACATGTTCGAATGACTGATATGTGTGATATATGGGGTATAAATGACTGATATGTGCGATATAAGTGTCTATTTGTAGGTTATTTATTGTTTTAGTATCTTGGATGATCTTAATTTCTAGAAAAAAAAACGCAAAAAATAGCTTTTTTGAAACATTGCCGACATTTTCACCGATATCGGTGATATATCCTGATATATCCTTTTCCGGGCAAACCAATACGATATCAATATCTATGTTTCCTACCTTGATTGTTGAAGAGGGGGCTTCAAAATAGAAGTAGTTAAACAAGCAGTGAAATCAAGCATAGAAGGGTGATATCGATGATATACATATATATTGGCGAGATATCAGCAATATTGATCAATGTCTGAGTTAGTTTGTACTAAAATCCATCAATTGAGTGATATGCCTCAATATATCAATATCTCACGAGATACCGATCGATATCCTAGAAAAGAATATGCATATCGATCGATACCTCCATCTCATCGATACCAATATATCGTGATATCTTGAATCATGATTGAAATTGTAATGTTAAGGTCTTCTAACGAGGCAAAAAGCAAGAGTGTAAAATGAATGCTTCATCTGAGGGTGTCAAAGGTTTAAGATTCATTATAAGTAAAAACAATGGCAATTCTCCAACTCTCCTACACAAAAAACAATTCTTCACCACATTGTTTAAACTTTAAATCACCCAAAAAAAGTCATCAAACTCAATTATAGAAGTATATCTACAATGATGAAGCTTGAGAGCATTCATATATGGGGCAAACATTCGCACAGATAAGTCCTTGTGATCTTCATCCACAATATTGTTGCCTCCCACAATGATAAGTCCTGTTAGCTACTTGTTGCGTGACAGCACCATTTAACATTGTATGATAAACACCAACTATCGTGTTTGTCTATCTCCCTCCCCCTGGGTCCCAAATAGAATATGCATTTCAATTATTTTCATTCCATCCTCACCTCTACTAAAATACCTATATACCTTTTCTACACAATAATGCTTACTATGTAAGCTTCTCATGAATAAGAATTCCAATACTTGCAGAAGTTAAAAGATAGGGTAGATTACAAAAAAGGACCTCAAGTATGCCTCAATTCCTAATTAAGAGACTCGTTTTTCAACTGTAACAAAGACGGGTCTAATCTTATGTTTTTGTCTCAAAAAGAGGCCTCTACAAGCTTTAACGACCCTTAGATGTCGACGTTAAACCCTTAAGTTGAAAGTTCAGGCCCATATTTGTTACAATTGAAAAAAGATACCTCTAATTGGGAATCAAAGTATAGTTGGGGCCCTTTTTTGTAATTTATCCTAAAAGATAAGAAATTAACTTATAAAAATTCCAATACTAGCATAAGTTTAAAAGATCCTAAATAGATGGTTTTTATTGCTTTAATGTCATCTTGCAGTAGCAATGTGGCAATAGAAAATGAGACTACACGATGGCATAGATAAAAAATAGAGAAAACAAGCGGAACAAATTCATTGAATGAAAATAAAAGACAAGTCAACATCAAATATGCAGGCGGTGAAGGGAAAGGGGAACGGGAGCAATTAGGATAGGGACATTTTGACAATTACTAAATTAGACTTGGATTTCTCGTTGAATCCTCTACCAAATCAGACAATCAATCAAGCAGTAACATTGTGTTTTGATCATGGTTTGCAAAAACGTGCCTCAAGGCACATACCTTGAGGCACGACAACCCCACACCGTTCTAAAGGGGTTGCCTCAACAAGGAACTATGCAAGCTTGCAAAAGTCGGCCGACTAGGCCAACTAGTCGATTCGGGGGGGTAGCCGACTCGACTAGGCCTAGTCGGCCCTTAGTCGGTCCACCCGACTAGTCTGGCCGACTAATCGGCCGACTTTTACAACAACCTTTTTTATTTTTTTTTTTGTTTTTCACTTTTTTTAAAGCAAACATACTCTAATATGCTTAATGTTATATTTAAAATCAATTACTTCTTTTGTTTCATCATGATGTCATATAAAATGTACAAATATATGTATATACATACGAACATATGTATAAAAAATTGATTTATATATTTAAAATAATTAAAAATTCAAAACCGACTATTGACCGACTAATTCCGACTAGTCGCCCGACTGCCGACTAATCCTTAGTAGGTGACCCCGCCGACTGAATACCGACTACCGCTTTCTGCAACATTAGAACTATGATTCAAGGCATATCAAAAGACTCCATCTATGATTGGATGGGAATTTATTAAAAGGGCATAAAGAGTTGTATATTATTTCTACCAGTTTTCATATCTTCGTAATTTCATCATATATTATAGTGTTATATATGATATGTTAGTCAAAATATACTTACTTTCATTAGTATAGATTTTATTATCATTTTTATGGATGTTTATCCTTATAAATTAAGGCTTGTGCCTTGACCGCCTCGAGGCTATGCCTTACCTCGATTCCACGGAAACTGCCTTATTCCACTTTTCTTTTCTTTTCAAACCTTAGCTTTGATTAGTCTAATATGTAGTAAGCCATCTAATTCTCACTAGACCACCCACCAAGCAGTATCTAAAATACAAAGGTGTTTGAGGTGAGAGAAGGCAGTGAAGAAAGAGAAAATAGATAGTGCCACTTTTCATCTACTCTATATATTACATGCTCACCTCCAAACCTTTTTAGTGTTATTGATGTTCTCTGTATTTAAACATTTGTATTTTATTTTTTTGCACTTTCTATTTCAAGTAATCTTGTTAAGAACTCTATTTTAATGTCCTCTTTTGTGTAGTTACATTTTTAGGGTTTCTTTCTATATAAAAAAACATGCCCCTTGAATAATGTTATCTCATTACATCCGAATTGTTTTCCTGCACAATATCAGAGCGAGAATCTTGGATCGAATCTTTGGGACTCTCTTACTCAACCCCTTCCATTGCCTCCCTCCAACTTTTGAGTTCTAGATATCTGCGCGAGCATCTAATCATTGCATAAAATGCCTATCATGAAGCATAGAACATGATGAGATACTATGGTTCTACATCAAGTGTGGTTCTCGCCCAAGCAGGGGTGGAACCATGAATTTTATCAAAGGGGGGACCATGTACTCATCTATCATGTACAAGTAAAAAATGAAAAAAAAATCAAATCATGTCCTTTAGGTTATTAATTTCAAAGGAGATTTTTAAAATTTGATAAACTTACAATTTCAATGTTATTTGTATTTATCAATAAGATATAAACTATTATTTTTTATGGTGATTTTGTAATATTTTCAATTAAAAAATCATGTTTAAAAGTACAACAACAACAACAAAGCCTTTTCCCACAATTAAGTAGGGTCGGCTACATGGATTCTTCGCCTCCATTCAGATCTATCTTGGGTCAATCTCGGACTTATATCCAAAAAACTAAGATCCATTTGTATAGTCTCTTTCCAACACTTCTTGGACCGTCCTCGCCCTCTCTTAGCCGGCTCAACATCCCACCACTCGCATCTCCTAACCGGTGCATCAGTTGACCTTCTTTGCAAATGACCAAACCATCTTAAGCGGTTTTCTCGCATCTTATCCTCGATCGGAGCTACACCAACTTTCTTTCTGATTGCATCATTCCGAATCCGATCTTTACGTGTATGTCCACACATCCATCTTAGCATTTTCATTTCTGCTACAGCCATTCTCTGCACATGTCTATGGTTTACAGGCCAACATTCAGAACCATAAAGCATAGCAGGTCTCACGGCTGCTTTGTAAAACTTTCCTTTAATTTTTAAAGGAATTTTCTTATCACAGAGAACAGCGGAGGCTCCTCTCCACTTTAGCCAGCCTGCATTTATTCTATTAGTAACATCTCCATCAATTTCCCCATCATGTTGCAAAATAGATCCCAGATATCTAAAAGAATCTCTCTTCTGAATGTTATCGTCACCAATCTTCACCTCGATTCCTTCACCATTGCTTCCATCAAAGGTACATTCCATATATTCCGTCTTAGCCCTACTTATACGAAAACCTTTAGTCTCCAATTCATGTCTCCAAACCTCAAGCTTCTCATTTACTCCATCTCTAGTCTCGTCAATCAACACAATATCATCAGCAAATAACATACACCAAGGTAACTCATCCTGAATGTGACTTGTCAACTCGTCCATAATCAAAGTAAAAAGAAATGGACTCAAAGCTGAACCTTGATGTACCCCAATGTTGATATCAAAATAGTTGGTCTTCCCCGTCTGATGCAGCATGATAGCAAATCTTATGAGCATTTATGATTTATTATATTTAGCATTTGTTTTGTTTATTTAATTTTATTTCATTCCCATGTAAAAGGCTCATTATAAAAGGCCTCTTTTTACATTTTTCCCTTCGATTTCTTCTTTCCCTAATTTTAGGGATTTGTTGCTTCTTTTGAGGGGGAGTAGCCTCTATAAAGGGCTCCCTTTGTATTAGGTTTTTTTGAAAAGTTGAATTGAAAAAATTTCCCAACCCTAATTCTTCCTCTCGGTTTTCTCTCTCTCACCCTCTCCAATCCCGCGCCCTCTCTCTCCCCGATCTTTCTCTCTCCCGTGCCCTACTTCTCCAGCGCCGCCTACCTCTCTTTCCCTTCCTCTCCCTCCGCCGCCACCTTTCCTCTTCTCTCCCCTCCCTACGCCGCCTCCCACCTCCCTCTACTTTCGCCGCCGTTCCCCACGAAATCGCCCCTCCCTGCCTCGCGACTCACCAGCCGCCGCGCCATCCCCTCTCCCTCGCCACTGCCGCCGCCTCGCCTTCAGCCACGCCCCCTCCCGGCCCCGCCAACATCGATACCACGCCGCCTTGCTCCCCAGCCTCTCGACCCTCCCGCGCTCCAGCCACGTGACGCCGCCCGACTTCTTTCCATCCCATCGCCTCCCCCAACGTTGCCTCCCCCTCGGAATCGCCCAGTTTTCCCCATCCCTGTACCCGCGCCATTCCCCCTCCCCCTGCGACCGTACTCCTTTCCCCACACCCCAGTTACTGCCTGAGTTTCGACCAGTTGACGACCAACAATCACTCCGCCGTCCTGCACCCTCGGCTAGAACCTCCCGTGTCGCCGCAAGCCGCCCAAGCCCCGAGACAACGCCGACCAGATCTGAAGCGCGCCTAACCAACCCCTTGCGGGTTGTGGTATGAGTGTTTCTACCGTAAATCATTCCACTTTATAAAGTTCGATTGTGGGTTGGTATATTGCTATTCGGTTTGGTGATTTATTGAGATTCTGTTGTGCAATATCGTTATTTATTTCCATTAATCGTTAACTAATTGATTTGCCCTAATATTGAGGAGAAAACCGGTGCTAAAACGCGAGTATCTTGACGTTATTGTTGCTGAAATTTGTTTAGCGTTTATGTTTTATTCGTCCGTCAATTTTCATTCCGAAGTTTCATTGTCAAGTCCCATTTAGTCATTACTAAATTTATTGTTGCATCAATTTGGTATCAGAGCCTCACGATTCTGCATTTCGTCTGCATCCCGTTTATTCATTGCATATAAAAAACAAAAAAAAACACAAAACAAAATCAAAAAAAAACCCAAACAAAGAAAGCTAAAACCCTAGGATAGCCATGGCCGACAAATCTAGTGGCTCTAAACCCACCTACACTACACATCCTGAATTAACCTTAGAAGCTTTGTTTGCCCAATTACAACACATGAACAATCAACTGAGTACCCAAATTGCCGGCCTAGACCGTAAAATCAACGTCGCCCATGAACAAATTGCTACCTTGAATAGTCGCGTGCTAGGACCAGACATTGGTGATGAAAACCCCAACAAAGGTCGATGCACTAGCCGGAAATCACACTCCCGGAATAGCACTTCCCGAGACTCTAGCTCTTCTACTTCTGACGGACATGTTAGCGAGTATCATTCACAGGAAAGTGAGGAAGAAGGACCCAGAGAATACACCCCCTTCATTCCCAAGACTCCAGATCCATACCCCTTTGGCTATACTCCACAAACTAATGGTGAACATCAACACCAATCACGAAACGGAACCAAGTCCGACGATGGATGGGATCGAGGTATCCGTCTCGATGTCCCAGAATTTGACGGAGGACGAGATCCTGACGTCTTTTTGGACTGGCTCCAAGCCGTCGAACACTTCTTTGTGTGGAAGTCCATGCCTAGCGAACGTAAGGTCCAATTTGTCACTATAAAATTAAAAGGACATGCGCTGCTATGGTGGGACTGTTTGCAACCTGAACGCAAACGAAAAGGGAAGAGTAAGATCCGCAGTTGGAGCAAGATGAAAGCCAAACTAAAAACCAAATTCGTGCCGGAAGATTACAAACGAGATCTATACCCACGACTGCAATCATGGAGACAAGGCACCATGAGTGTGAGAGAATACACCGAAGGGTTCCAATCCCTAGTCCATCGCAACCGCTTGCAGGAGACTCCTATTCAGGAAGTCACCCGCTACATGCAAGGCCTCCGCCAAGTCATCCAGGATGAACTCTACCTCCACAATTGCCGCGATGTCGATGAAGCCTACAAGCAGGCTGAACGAGCTGAGATCAAACTTGCTAAAGCCCAGACGAGGAAGATGCCTTTTCTGTGAACTCTGCTCCTCGTACCAGTACCCCGACGTCCTACTCCAAACCCATGGTTTCCTCATCTGTCATGGCGGGCAAAACCCAAGCCAAACCAACAACTCCTGTCGTCGCCCGACCACCTACTGGAAACCCCGGCCAAGGCATCTTGGGAAGCCGACCTATTGTAGGACCTGATACTTGTTTCCGATGCTATCAAAAGGGCCATCGTACCGCAGAGTGCCCAAACCCTAAGGCTAGACCCGTCCATCTATGCACCACCGACGACCCTGAATACCCCGACCCTGACCAACAAGAATCCCCTGAAGAAAATCCGACTGCGTTGATCGCTGACACCATGGGAACCGATGACTATGAACCTCTAGGAGTGGATGGAGACGACTCCGGTCCGTTCCTGGTGATTGAACATGATAACTTTATCGCTCCCGACAGCGCACCCACAAACATTCTGCTCACCCCCGCTGTCCACGATGCTGATAGCTGGTTGCGACGCAGCATCTTCCGAACCACCTGCACCTCAGGAGGACGATGCTGTTCACTAATCATTGACGGAGGAAGCATTGAGAACTTTGTTTCCCAAGAAATGGTAGATAAGTTGGGTCTACCAACGCAACCACTCGAGAAACCGTACAGCGTGGCATGGTTTCGAGGTGGTACCCAAATCCCGATCCACCGTCAAAGCCTCGTTAGCTTCTCCATTGGTCCCACATATAAGGACAAGGTGTGGTGCCATGTAGCCCCTATGGATGTCTGTCACATACTTCTAGGGAGACCGTGGCAATTCGATCGAGACACCGAACACCGAGGAAAACTGAACACGTACACCTTTCTCATAGACAAGGTTCGTGTAACCCTCAGACCACAACGTGAAGTCCTTAGCCCTCGCCAAGTGGCTACACTTCGAGCTGCGACCAACCAAACTTGTAACAAAACCCCACCTGCAAAGACTGCGACCACAGGCTCTGTGTTGTTGATAGAAGCCCAAACATTCCAACGTGAAATTCAAGAGAGCTCCACCATCTATGCATTAGTGGGACGTGAAGTGGACAACCAAGAGACAACTCCACCTGAAGTCCCGCCTGAGATAAAGCCCATCATCAAAGAGTTCACGGACATCATGCCTGAAGAGTTGCCTGAAGGACTACCCCCGTTGCGAGACATTCAACATCACATTGATCTAGTCCCTGGAGCCAGCCTCCCTCACTTACCCCATTACCGAATGAGCCCAAGCGAGCATGAAGAGATGAACCGGCAGGTTACTGATCTGCTGCGTCGTGGGTATGTTCGAGAGAGTATGAGCCCCGTGGCGGTTCCTGCTCTGCTGGCCCCGAAGAAAGACGGCACATGGAGAATGTGCGTGGACAGTCGAGCTATCAACAAGATAACGATCAAATATCGTTTTCCCATTCCACGCCTTGATGATATGCTTGATATGTTATCAGGTGCCAAGTTGTTCTCCAAGATGGATCTCCGCAGCGGTTACCACCAGATTCGCCTGCGACCTGGAGACGAATGGAAGACAGCTTTCAAAACCAAAGAAGGCCTGTATGAATGGACGGTCATGCCCTTCGGCTTGTCTAATGCCCCAAGCACCTTCATGCGGACAATGAATCATGTTTTGCGATCCTTTATTGGCAAGTTTGTGGTCGTGTACTTCGATGATATCCTGATCTACAGTTTGACCAAAGAAGACCATCTGTCTCACTTGCGACAAGTCCTGGAAACCCTGAGAGACCAAAAACTGTACGTCCACCTCAAAAAATGTTCCTTCATGTCTGACACGGTCCTCTTCCTAGGTTACATTGTCACCGCTGATGGACTTAAGGTTGATCCCTCCAAAATCCAGGCCATTCAGAGCTGGCCCGTACCCAAAACACTCACGGAAATTCGCAGCTTTCTGGGATTAGCTTCTTTCTACCGACGTTTCATACGGAACTTCAGCACTTGTGTAGCTCCGTTGGTAGATTGTACGCGGAAAGGCGCACCCGCCTGGACTCTCGAAGCAGAAACGAGCTTTCAAAATCTAAAACATCAATTGACGCATGCTCCTGTTTTGGCACTCCCCGACTTCACCAAGATTTTCGTGGTCGATTGTGACGCCTCACATGTCGGGATTAGCGCTGTCCTCAGTCAAGAAGGACGACCTGTCGCCTTCTACAGCGAGAAATTGAACGATGCCAGATCACGGTATTCCACTTATGATGTTGAATTTTATGCTGTGGTCCAAGCTCTCAAGCATTGGAGACATTACCTGATCCAGCGTGAATTTATCCTTAACTCTGATCATGAAGCCCTGAGATATTTGAACTCCCAGAAAACTCTTAACAAGCGTCATGCCAAATGGGTTAATTTCCTCCAAGAATACACCTTCCATCTCAAACATAAAGCCGGAACCCTGAACCGTGTGGCCGATGCTTTGAGTCGGCGAGCACATGCCCTGACCACGATGACCGTCAGCACGACAGGATTTGAAACTCTCAAGGACCTATACCCCATTGATCCTGATTTCGGTCAAATTCATGCTGACTGTGTTGGTACTGGGCAGGACCCAACAGCCACTTTTGTTCTTAATGAGGGTTTCCTATTCAAAGGCCACCAACTATGCATCCCGGCCACGTCCCTTCGAGAGAACTTAATTTCCGAACTATACAATGGAGGCTTAGCTGGACATTTTGGACGAGACAAAACCTTGATCCTTCTCCAAGAACGTTTTTATTGGCCGCAGTTGCGAAAGGATGTAACAAAATTCGTACAGAAATGCCAAACATGTCAAAGATTCAAAGGTCACCGGCAGAACACTGGACTATACACACCCCTACCGATTCCTCTACGACCCTGGGAAGACATCACCATGGATTTTGTGCTAGGGTTACCCCTCACTGTGCGAAAAGTTGACTCTATTTTTGTGGTTGTGGATCGATTTTCTAAAATGGCACATTTCATTGCATGTAGGAAAACCTCAGATGCATCTCGTGTCGCAGATTTGTTTTTTCGTGATGTCGTCCGTTTGCATGGAGTCCCTCATTCTTTTACTTCAGACCATGATACCCGGTTTTTGAGTCACTTTTGGCGCACGCTTTGGTCTCGTCTTGGTACTCGTTTGCAGTATAGCACCGCTTATCATCCACAAACAGACGGGCAAACTGAAGTAGTTAACAGGTCATTAGGAAATTTGTTGCGATGTCTTGCAGGGGACTCTCCGTCCAAATGGGATCTAATTCTTCCCCAAGCTGAATTCGCATATAACAGTTCCACTAATAGGTCCACCGGAAAATCGCCCTTTGAGAGTGTGTACGGCTTTCCACTTACCCAATTTCTCGACCTAAAAGCCACAACCATGCAAGGGAGAAGTAGTGCAGCTGTTGAGGATCTGGTCGAACACCTAACTCACATCCATACTGAAATCCGAGCCAAACTCCAATCCATGACCCAGAAATACCAAACCCAAGCCAACCTACACCGAAGAGAGAGCGAGTTCAGAGTTGGAGAATTAGTGATGGTCCACCTTAAAAAAGAGAGGTTTCCTTTGAGAGTCCACCAAAAATTGAGTGAACGAAAGATTGGTCCATTTCGAGTCCTCAAGAGGATTGGGCCCAATGCATATTTACTCGACCTGCCGCCAGACGTTCAGTCATCACCGGTCTTCAACGTATCAGATCTCTTCTTATATCATGGAGATGAACAGGCCGATGCCACCCCAGTAGCAGTTCCCGCCAATGATGATACGCGCCAACCGTCAGCCGCAACCGATGCTGATCAGATTGAAGATATTGCGGACATCCGAGATATGACGACTAGACGTGCTCTCTTCCGACGATATCTAGTCAAATGGAAGGAACGGCCTTTCACTGATTACACCTGGATTGACGAGGATGAACTCCAACAACTCTGCCCCGATATACTTCAGAATTTCCACGATGCCATCTCGACGGAGCGAGATTCTTTTCAGCAGGGGGAGTTGATGCAGCATGATAGCAAATCTTATGAGCATTTATGATTTATTATATTTAGCATTTGTTTTGTTTATTTAATTTTATTTCATTCCCATGTAAAAGGCTCATTATAAAAGGCCTCTTTTTACATTTTTCACTTTGATTTCTTCTTTCCCTAATTTTAGGGATTTGTTGCTTCTTTTGAGGGGGAGTAGCCTCTATAAAGGGCTCCCTTTGTATTAGGTTTTTTTGAAAAGTTGAATTGAGAAAATTTCCCAACCCTAATTCTTCTTCTCTCGGTTTTCTCTCTCTCACCCTCTCCAATCCCGCGCCCTCTCTCTCCCCGATCTTTCTCTCTCCCGTGCCCTACTTCTCCAGCGCCGCCTACCTCTCCTTCCCTTCCTCTCCCTCCGCCGCCACCTCTCCTCCTCTCCCCTCCCTACGCCGCCTCCCACCTCCCTCTACTTCCGCCGCCGTTCCCCACGAAATCGCCCCTCCCTGCCTCGCGACTCACCAGCCGCCGCGCCATCCCCTCTCCCTCGCCACTGCCGCCGCCTCGCCTTCAGCTGCGCCCCCTCCCGGCCCCGCCAACACCGATACCACGCCGCCTTGCTCCCCAGCCTCTCGGCCCTCCCGCGCTCCAGCCACGTGACGCCGCCCGACTTCTTTCCATCCCATCGCCTCCCCCAGCGTTGCCTCCCCCTCGGAACCGCCCAGTTTTCCCCATCCCTGTACCCGCGCCATTCCCCCTCCCCCTGCGACCGTACTCCTTTCCCCACACCCCAGTTACTGCCTGAGTTTCGACCAGTTGACGACCAACAATCACTCCGCCGTCCTGTGCCCTCGGTTAGAACCTCCTGTGCCGCCGCAAGCCGCCCAAGCCCCGAGACAACGCCGACCAGATCTGAAGCGCGCCTAGCCAACCCCTTGCGGGTTGTGGTATGAGTGTTTCTACCGTAAATCATTCCACTTTATAAAGTTCGATTGCGGGTTGGTATATTGCTATTCGGTTTGGTGATTTATTGAGATTCTGTTGTGCAATATCGTTATTTATTTCCATTAATCGTTAACTAATTGATTTGCCCTAATATTGAGGAGAAAACCGGTGCTAAAACGCGAGTATCTTGACGTTATTGTTGCTGAAATTTGTTTAGCGTTTATGTTTTATTCGTCCGTCAATTTTCATTCCAAAGTTTCATTGTCAATTCCCATTTAGTCATTACTAAATTTATTGTTGCATCACCGTCGGAGTCCTTACACAAGATAAAGCCCTATCATACATATCCTTTATGAGATTAATGTATAGGACAGATACTTATCTCTTCTCCAAAACTCTCCACAGTATCTCTCGTGGGACGGAATCATAAGCCTTCTCCAAATCAATAAAGATCATATGAAGGTTCTTCCTTTTAGCTCTATAAATCTCCATTGTTCTCCTCAGCAAATGGATGGCTTCAATAGTTGAGCGACCTGACATGAATCCGAATTGGTTTTCTTTTATTTGGGAAACTTGTCTCAACCTTCTTTCGATCACACGTGATATAGATAAATTGGGAGACATAAATAAGTGTTATTGATGTTCTCTGTATTTAAAAAATCATGTTTAAAAGTAAACAAATTTTATTTCGTTTACAAAGTGATATAGATAAATTGGGAGACATAAATGAGTTCCGATCTCATTTTATATGAAATTATACTTATAATTGTAATATATTAAATGTGAGGAGAATTAATTTTTTTAAAAACAAAAAAATGATGGAATTGGTTTTTTCAACAAAAGAAAGGATGGAGAGAGGTAAAGTGAGTAGAATTAATTTTTTACCAAAAAAAAGTGGAGAGAGGTTTCAAACCCTGGTTATTAAAATCAGGAACGCGCAACTTTACCAATAAGACATTGAGTGTCTAATGCTAATATTTATAATAAAAAAGAGTTATTATCAACTTTTGAGTGGGGCCATATAAAAAATTAAAAACATTATATAAGTCAAATGTAATAATCAACGAGGGGTCATGGCCCCCCTAAGATATATGTTATTTCTGCATGTACGCCCAAGATTATGCAACATTGCCTTGGTTCAAACATGATTGCATTCTACGCCATTGCCTTATTTATAGCCACCTTCTGGAAGTATACAAGGATATCTAACCGCCTGGAGCTTTTGCAACCTATACCATCGCATGCAATCTAGAACATCGTCTAAAAGTATCAAGTTCTACATCTCTTAAAGTTTTGGAGCATATGATGTCCTAGAGTATATGCAATTTGGAAGCTCGAGCTCTACAGCTCATCGTCCATCTTGAGACATGAGGTCCATCATTTAGAATGCAAAGTCCTGCAGCATCTAAGGCATAAGGTCCCAATGCATCTTGGGGTCGAGTTATGCGCCATGTACTACCGAGGTCTAAACATTGTACCCCTTTGTTGTATAGTGATTCTTCAGTTTGTGGTACTCCTTTTTTATTCGATTTAATACTGAAGTAAATTATCTATTAAACTCTTGTGATTTTCTAAACTTCCACCTAATTGTTTGGCTTCTACTAAGACAAAATCTATGATGTTTATCACATATATTGTGGTACAATGGCCCTCTATCAAACTTAATGGTAAAGCAAATTATGCACTCTGCTCTAGGGCATTCTAGTCTTGGGCATTTAAGGTGGTTGTTGGCATTTAGAGAAAGAAATATGGTCTTACTAAAAATCCCCTCAAGGAAGAGGACAAGGACTGAGTCTCACTCACGGGATAATTATCACATCATGAATTAGCTAACCAACAACGTCACTCAATCAATTGGTGCCAATCTCCTATACAAGGAGAATTCCAAGTAGATCTAGGAAGTGTTGTCTCGATCATTCCCAAAAGACCACCAAAACACGTCTTGTTGACATGTACATGGGGATTAGGTCCTCTTAGGGGGGTACTCATTTTTCACTACCATCAACAAAGTATAGGTCTATATGAAAACTTGATATTTTTCAACCAGCTTGCTTCCCTAAGCAAGTGACAAAGAGATCATAATGGCAAACATACAGGTTTTTTTGCAAAATGGAGCCCTCGTTGTCAAATAATGAAGGATTAGTTCCTTACTTCTGACGTAGTTCCATCACTTCGTATGATATTCAGATGGCTCCATCAAGATTCCAATATTGACTACTCCGGCTTAGTTTAGCCAACATAGACCGCAAGTCTCCTTGCATCATCCGGACAACGTGGTTGTTGCAGTTTTCGTGGTGGATGAGGTTCTGACTATAGATGTAGCAGAGGATGTAGTTATCCTTCGTGATTATACTACCACAGGATGGGCCTCAATCTGATCAATGTTGGGCGAAGTTTGGTATAGCCCTCAGAGCTTAACAAGCTTATTCGAATTTGATGATTTTTCCGCAGAGACAATTACTAATCAGGGACAGATAGGAGAAACCGTCTAACTCTTCTTAGCAAACTACTCCCAACTCATGCACCTGTTGCAGAGTAATCCACCACAACTATTGATCATGCACCTACTTCCAGTCAGCTACCACCTCGGATACTATAGACTCGGATGCTATAGCCAATTATGCTCCTACATCTACATAAGCATGGACAATTGATTATGGATCATCGATCCATATGACAGGAGAAGGTAGAGCTCTAACTACCATCAAGCCTTCCACACATGACAAGTATGTTCCACTAGCAGAAGGTGCTCTCTCATATTACCTTTGTTGGTAATATAGAGTTTTCTTCCCGACTCGAGCATAGAGTTTTCTTCCCGACTCGAGCTATATGTGTGTGTGTTGCTCCTAACTTTCCTTTGAGATTATAATTTATACATAAGTTGTGTTCTGGGCTAAGTTGTAAAGTTATTTTTATGAGTATCTCTGATATTTTAAGGTTATCTAAATGATGTGGATCTTTGGGTAGGAGATATGAGAAGAAAGGCCTATACTATTTCGATTTCCCTAAACGACACATGTTTTGGCGGAGCCACCTTGACTGTTGCTGATTCATTCCTATGGCACCCTCGTCTCGACTCTCGATCATCCATCCACCAAAAAGATGCTCCTTAAACTGACCGCACCTAAACCATTTGAATGCAAGACATGTTAGTCTAAAAAAATGGAGAACATCATTTCCTCGCAAGATTGAGCTCGTTGCTCTTTCCTTTTGCCTTGGCACATTGTGATATTTGAGGTGTTCGATTCGTAGTATAAGTAGTCGTAGGTATTCTAACATCTTTGTTGATGTTTACAATAGATCTTCTTGGGTCTATTTAATGAAGGAATGGTCACAAATTAATCAAATTGCCAAGTTTTTCTTTAGGTTCATAAAACTTTATTTCTCTAATAGCACTAAAATTTCGAATTTTGCAATGCTCTTGAATTTGTTCAGATTGACTTGTCTAGTTTCTTCGATATTGAGAGTACCCTACATTAAACTTCTTGTTCATACACCTCTCAACAAAACAAGGTGGCTAAAAGGAATCTTTGTCATCGTTTAGATCTTGCTCGCACACTCATTATCCAAATGAAGGTCCCCAAAACCTTTTGAGATGCTATTCTTACTGACATCTACCTGATTAATCGTGTACCCTCATTTGTTCTTGATAGAGAAACTCGTTCTCCTTACTCTCCAATACGTTACTCGTTGATCCCTTGCCCGTATCACCTCACGTCTGTATTTTACAAGGGACTTTATTCCATGTAACATAAACTTCATGTTCAAAATGCACACAATATTGGGGCCGAAATAGATGCTCTTTTACTTTTTGAATGAATGATCGGGAAGATAATGGGTCCCTCTCAGAGCGGCATCTTTTGCATTGGCAATTGATCATGGTATGTTGGTTTCAGAAGCATGGGTAAACGACATTTGGGTACCAACTTTTAATTCTACATTTTCTAAGTAGAAACAGCTTGAGTTCATGGAGTTTATGGAGGTACTTGACTCCTCTAATGGTCATTCCATGGGATGAGAGCATTGGGTATGGCAAGGAGGAGAATTTCAATGAAGAGATGTTGGAAATGAAAAGAGCCCACTCATGTGTTTAGTACCACATGGGGGAGCGATCACTGTTGGGTCTGTCCGTGGGGCTATATAAAGAGCCCCATACCCCCTGTACTCATTGAGAAATTCTAATAGAATATCCGCCCTGTTAAGGGCTTCTCCTGTGGTTTCATCCCGCTCCTTAGGGAGTAGGGTTCCACATAAATCTCTTTGTTCTTCATGGTTATTATTCTTGTTTTATCGATTCCGATTCCGCTTCTTCAGATTTCTACATGGTATCAGAGCGGGTTCGATTCTCATGGATTTGTTCTTCAAGATTCAGTTTTACTATCGAGATTTGATTTTTGAGTATTCTGTCATTAAAAGATTATATTTATTTGTTGGAGGAAAAACTCTAGGATTCTGCAGGAACCCTAATCTGTCATCGTTTTCTGCAAAAGAAGGCGGTGGTCGCATCTTCTCGATTTGCAGCGACACCCTCTATCATATCTCTTAGCGGTTCTGCAGTAGAGCCACGGAGCCGCATGATCTCCAAGATCCAGGCCTTGCCGCAGATCAGCCCTCTGCCCAAGGCAACTCCAGGCGGCTCCCATTGAGCGGCCTCAGGTGGTGGGGCCCTACCGCGCAGCCCTTGCTGCAGATCCAGGCCGCATCAGCAGAAAGCCCTAGGCGGCGCACCTCCAGATTCCCAACCCGCGACGAGCACAGACCCCATCCAGAGGAGTGCGGTCTCTCTTGCACAAGCGCAGGACCTCCAGGTCGAAGCCGCCTTCAACCTTTTTCCAATGCGGATATGCTTCCAGTTCCCTCGCGCGCACAGTGGTGCTTGTCCAGCCTCCAGCAATTCAGAGCCCACAGCGGCGCGCCCCCGATCTCAAGGAGGAAAGGAGGGAGCCCTCAGGCGGAGGTGGCGCAACCTCCAGCGGTGGCCTTCCACTCCGCGCGAGCCGCTCCTGCGATGCAGCCCTACTCGAAGGCGCCTTTCTCCTTCCTTGGAGCCCTAGCGGCGGCGGTAAAAAAAAGGTTCCCGAATTAGGAACCCTAAGCTGCACGGTTGTATCGAGCCCGACAGGGGCTGGGAAATTGAGAAAAGAGAAAGTTGAAAGAGAGAGAGAGAGTCGTTTGAAAAAAAAAGGAAAATAGAAAGGCTGTGAAAAAAAAGAGAGGAATGTTCTAAAAAAAAGGAGGCGTTTCAAAAAAAAGCAAAAAAGAATGAATGAATTCCAAAAAAAATAGAAAAGCAAAAAAAATTGATGTGAAAAAAGGAGAAAGCCACAATATTTCAAAAAAAAGGGGGATAGAAAGGAGGCTGAAAAAAAAAGAGGAGAAAAGTGAAAAAAAGTCGCGTACAAGGAAAAAGTCGTACGCATAAAAAATGTGATTCATGTTTGCTTCTCCCAACTTGTCTATTATTTTCATTATTCTCACAAGTTTGGAGGAAAGGGGGAGTAAAAGCCATATGCATCCTACATCATTGACTGACAGACCAAACACTTCGGATTTCACAGAATATCAAGACATCTTCATTGTGCATCGATCTTCGTCGTGGTGTCTCTATCCTCGACATCGACTCCGCACTGGTTTTGTTCAAGGCACGACGGAGACAAAGTCCGGTGACCCGCAGGCACGACTGAGACAGAGATCCGGTGACCATGCAGGCACGACAGAGACAGTCCGGTGACCTTCCAGGCACGACAAAGATACGTTCCGGTGACCTGATATACCCGTCAGCAAGCGGGTTTGTCTACCAGTTGCGGATACATACGTTTATTGTGGTGATTTCAAGTGAAGATGTAATGATGTATATTTTTCTCTATTGTTGCAAGTTGCAGCTGTCCCAGCTACCAACTTGAGGGGGAGTGTTGGAAATGAAAAGAGCCCACCCATGTGTTTAGTACCACATGGGGGAGCGATCACTGTTGGGTCTGTCCGTGGGGCTATATAAAGAGCCCCATACCCCCTGTACTCATTGAGAAATTCTAATAGAATATCCGCCCTGTTTAGGGCTTCTCCTGTGGTTTCATCCCGCTCCTTAGGGAGTAGGGTTCCACATAAATCTCTTTGTTCTTCATGATTATTATTCTTGTTTTATCGATTCCGATTCCGCTTCTTCATATTTCTACAAGAGAGAAAATCAAGCTTTAAGTGCGTAGAAGATGCGATTCTTGAGTAGATGATAGGGATTGTAGTTTCATTTGTGAGATGTGAATTCCTATGGAGGTCAAGATATTCTTTTGGCTACAACAATGTGGGAGGTTACTAACCAAGAAGAGACGAGTGAGACTATTCATTGGTGACAATGCCAGACTGAAGCAAGGCCTTAAATGTTGGATTTTCATTTCGTTCCAGTAAACCTGGAAAGAGAAATCTGACGAAGTTTTGGTGGAATTTCAGTGAAATGGTCGGAAATTGGGGAAATTACTTGTAAACTCATTTTTTCAAAAAAAAAATAAGATTTTTAATATTCTTTAACTCAATAAATGAGATAGAAATACATTTTTTTTACTAATTGTAAGATATTAACATGATATGTTACATTAAATTTCCATCCAATCACTCCAACAGTAAAAAAAGTAGTATACTACTCAGAATCAAAACAAGATTTGAAAACGAAATTAGAAGTCATTAGTTTCACCTCTTTAATATTTAGAGAATGGTGAAACATGCAATAATAACAGAGAAAAACGTAGACCAACAAAGAGTACTAGCAAAATGATATCTTATGTAAGAAATTGAAGATTAAAGTGATATCTTAGAACTTGTATCCAACCAAAATACTTTCAACTTAGAAAATTATTTAATTTTAGAAATAAATAAGACACACACAAACACAAATCTTTGTAACATGTATATCTAATAGATGCATTGTATAGCTTGTGATCGTAAAATATATGCTCTACAAGAGAAACAAATCAACTAACACCAAGAAACTGCATAGCATTCACAAACACGATCTATATCCAACCTAATAATAGGCAAATACTTACAATGACAAAATTTGAAAGATTGCTAACAACCTAACCCTCACACAACCGCACGTACTCCTTGTAGTGGTGAGATCACAAGAAAGAAAAGCCTTAAATTTCGTATTTCGAATTCGTTTGGCCATGTCTAAAAAGGGAAATTTCAGAAAATTTCAATGAAGCCATCAAAAATCTAGGAAATGACTAAACTTGATTTTTTTTCCAAAAATCAAGGTTTTTAATATTCCTAAGTCAATAAATAAAATTGAAATGCACATTTATTTGTAATATAGAATTGTAAATATAATCTTTGAAGTAATATTATCATCATAATCATCACACGTGTTGATAAGTGTGTTGCCTACAGTCAGAATTGTATGCGAAATGGAAGCGAAAGCCATTATTATCACCTCGTTTGTCCATAAGAATGAGTGACACATATAATAATTACTAATCAAAACATATACATCGAAATAAAGAAATAACAAAAAAAATAAAGCTCTTCAGCTAAAACTTGAATTTTACTCGTAAACCTTGTGGCTAACTGATTTGATTTGGATTTCGATCTAAAATTTAGAAACTAACTAAAGAAACTTTCTCAAACAACATAAAGCACTTTAACAACTAAATACATCAACAAATAAATAAGTGAAGTTCATTAATATATGCAAATTTCCATGAAAGCAAAGGGTAGAATCCCTTGTTTTCGTTGTTTCACCAAAACAACATGCAATTTCCATGAAATTTCATTAACATTTCAATAACATTTCGGTGAAATCCTGGAAAAAGAAATGAGGTAGCGTTTCAATTTCAGTGACCTAGAGAAATGGAAATTTCAGAGAAATTTGATGGAATTTCGTTGAAATTTGAGGCAGTGGACTAAGGGAAATGGAAATCTTTTTGGTGGGCCCATCCAATGTTGAGATCTTTTGGGAATTCTGGGTCAACACAAAATTTAGATCCACCTCTTCCCAGAGTGCATCACAAGGGATGCTTTGGTCAATCTGGTTAGCTCGTAATGGTGTTATTTTTTAGTTGAGCAATACAGTGTAGAAAATATTTCTTTCATGCTAAGACTCTCCACGAGTTTTTGATTTTGCATCACATCCTTTAGCTATTAATTTATTATGAGTTTTGACACCTCCATGTGTTTCCCAATTTTACTCGAAAAAAAAACAGCACCACAAGTGGTTTGCTCGTCCCAGTGCAAAATGGAGACACAATGGTATTCACTATTTTTGCTTAACAAAATCCACATATAAGAGAGGGTGAGGACATCCCAAGAAATGTTGGAATGAGAGTATCAAAACAGAACTTAGATATTTGGATTTGCGCCCGATAATCACCCAAACTATATATAAATGGAGGCAAAAAATCAATGTAGCCAACCCTGCTTAATTATGGTAAAAGGCTTTATTGTTGTTGTTGCGTATTGTTGTTGAAAATCCACATATAAATAGACCTTCAAAAACCTAAAGAATCGGAAACATAATTAGACATGATGACCAAACAAACATAATTTATGTGTAACACCCTCAAACGAATATAGCGTTTCATATGTACCTTGTATAGATATAGATAGCTGAGCCACATCCTCACAACCCTCTCCCAAAGAAATATTAACTAACGACACTGCTCGATAACAATTGACAAATGTAACAATAAGAATTCAATGGAATCTTTGACAAAGACCAAACATTTATCCATAACGAAAAGTCCACAACATCTCCAAGAAGTTTGGAATAAAAAATCAAGCGACGGCATCATCCAACAAATTCCCTTCTAAAAAAGGAAGCATCTTCCACCACTACCAGTCCCATGTACCATTTCATCACACCTATAACGCACCTCCAATATGAACTTGATAAGCCACATCATTAATCCCTATACACCAGAAGCACAATAGTAGAACTATTATCTGTATCTTCAACATTAGAAAGCAATCATCTATCACAAGACATGACAGGACTGGTAGGCCTCCCAAACCACCACTGGAATTCTGGAACTAATCTAGTGTTCACAGAAGAACCAGTCAATAAGTCCCAAACCACTTACAGAACCTATCTGCTGTTCAAAGAGGAGTCCATCAACAGGAAATATCTTCACAATATATTTTTCTTCTCAACGGTAAGTCAAGAAAATATTAATGTAACTCCGGCCCTGCCAGCTCCGACCTTGACGAGATGTGAGGGCAAGAATTTACAGTTCAACCAGGTTCAAGCTCAACCAGCATATATAATCAACATGTGCATGATACATTCATCCATATCGAAAGAGGAAAATAAATATTAAACTTCATCAAAACAAGACAAAAGTTATGTATATTCAGTCATTGTATAGTAAACAAGAAGCCCCGTCTTCTTTTCCTCTAGCACGCATAACCCCAAATGTTATGTATATTCAGTCATTGTCCATGTCCCTTATTATTCATCCTCGAGCACCGATCATTGATAGAGTCCCCATCATAAGACATCATTGCTATAATCATCGGATATCATGTTCTCTACCCGTGAGTTGGCGTAAACAAATAGCTTGACCGATAGGTACCACCCTCTACCTTGCAAGCATATCGCGCGTACAATTATCCAAGAATGGCGAAATCTCGCCCACATTGATATTCATAGATTGGCAATAGTATAGATCCAGATTTTCAGACAATGTACAAGATTAAACCCAACACCGTAATGTTGCCCCTTGGTATAACCGTCACATACAAGTTCCCAAACTACAAGGTTTATGCTCCCTGTTGAATTTACACCGCCACCATGTGTAATAATTATGTAGCAATCCCATGACATTATTAATTAGTTGTTATTCCAGCCCAAGCCATACCAAAATGCAAATTTCCAAGTGCATGAGGCACGATGCATGCACATAACTGTCACTGCCCAACCAGCCATCTGATCTAGGAACCCAGCTGACTAATTAAAAGTCCTTAACCAACTACCATAAGCTACCAATCAACTAAAAGAGACCTACCAGTCCAATGCTCTATCCATCTAGTTAAGAATTTTAACCCTTTACTTAAGGAGGATCCAAATAGTTAAATTCTTATATAGCACGACTACTAGGCGGATGAGAAACTGAGAATCTTGTGTAGGATAAACGTAAAATCTATATAAATTCACTCACTCTTAGGAATACTTGGTATTTCCAATTAAACCATAGCTCATTAATAATACGAAACTCCGGCCAATCGATAAGTCATGATTCCGCAATAATTTAAAATTGGTGCCCTACATGGCCTCACTCACTTATAAAGAAGATTCAGGGGTTTCAAATATAATATTTGGCTTTCCTCTAGACCAGACCAACCATCTGAAAAGAGTCCGGTCAATAGGCAAGGCAATGAACCAGCCGCCTACACTGCACATCTCGTTCTCAGACTACGCGAATCACAGTTTGCTTTCACGATGAATATGCTATCAATCTTGACAATTGGTCTGACCCTTCCTGTCAAATAAATGTGTAACCAGACGACTGGAACCATTCCACTAGTCGATTCCACTACCTTCTTGGTCATCTAGTTGGCAGATTGTGGATTTTATACACTCAATTATAACTTTTCATCGCCATCTCTAACATTATACACACAAATAAAATAATCCAACTGATTCGCCAAATTAACGTATGCACAACCATAATCGACTTCCAATTACCAACTACAAACACTTCTATTAAAGACATACGAATCATTAAGGGGGGAGCAATCCAGAAGACAGCCAACACAATAGCATACAACCAGAAATTTGAATTACTGAGGAAGATTCAAGAAATTCCATGAAGAAATTAGAACCCCAAAAAATATCAGCAGGGAAACTCAGTATCATATATCTTGCACAAATAAAAGGGGTCGAAGGAAGCTGTACCTAGCACACAATACCTTGTGACTCTGCATTGCTCCTTGCTTTCAAGAATGTGCATTGAGACCTATAACATCAAAGACAAGAATATAATGTGAGGAACAAAACAAGCATTTTTGTATCAGAGAAGGAATACGAGGAAACAAGGAGATTCTAACATTTTGGAATAGTTTCTACCGGTACCTTGTCATTTCGAGTCTGTTCCGCCTCAAACTAGAGCATATCCATGCCCCACAAGCATCTGGTGTGACCTCCAGTGGTCTCTCCCACTCGCTAGATAGCTGGGAAGACGAAGAAACGAGAATGACGGAATGCAACTATCATTAGGTTTGATAGGGGCACGTGTACAAGGTATAGCTGTCTAATCCCATAATTACAACTTTCTACAAATTATAAACATCCATGCAACTGTAATATCCATAACTTGCTGTGTTAATACAGGAATCGTGCAAACACAAGCTCGTTGGGATCGACTCGACAAACTTCTTAAAATAGGGAGAAAATGTGATTATATTTAAGTTAATCTATTAAGTATTTCAGTTAGTATTCATCCCCAATTCGTATTTGTTTTTTAGGATATGGTAATATGCTTTCCTTATTCATCAATATTTGTATCCGTATTCGTATTTTGATGAATAAGGATATGATTATACCTACATTCATATATTCATATCCGTATCTGATCATTCCTATCACTATCCATACGCCTCCCCGATGCTCGATCGGCCTGCTTTATTGAGAAAGTTCCATATCTCCACTTCCAGTGATCCATATTCCCTACACACAGAAGGGGGCTCGTACAGTGGTTGAGAGCCTCCAAAATCTTGAACTCTTGGAATCCGAAAAGTCCGTACAAAACATGGGCAAACATGCACCATCAACCCAAGCCTCCACAATATTTAGCTCGCGATCCAAATTCAAGGCATACAGTCGTAGAATGCCTCGTCAAAGGTCGCACTCCATCAGTCCAAGCATCCTTCCAGAAGGCAAAGGAGCACCCATCCGCCACCAGCAGCAGAATAAACGTGTGGAGCTGGGGCAAAACATAACCAATCCCTTTCTAGAAGACAGAATTAAAGCCCTATGAATTGGTTACCATAGTTTATTGACTGCGAACACCATAGATCCCATGAATCAATCTACAACAAAGATCCTCGTTATAACCCCAAATTCTCGCCGCCCATTTCATCAATAAGAGTATGTTCATTGTCTCCAATCTAGGCATCCTACGACCATCCTCCTTTGCGAGAGCGATTGCGTCCCAGTTCACCAAATGAATACCCCAATCATTGTGCATGTTGGTCCCCCATAAGAATCTTATCATGATCTCCTCAAGTCGATGACGAATCATCACGGGCAGGAGCTGGGATGGCATAAAGAAAATTGGAATTATTGCTATGACCGCCTTTACAAACATCAAACAACCTCCTCGTGAGTGGCACGAGTCCTTCCAACATTTCAATAACCGGCAACCAGTCAGCCACAACTGAGCAGGTGTGCCCAAAGCAACACCATACTCTTTAGCCTTAACCTTCGGGATGTTAAACGATACGACAAACAATTTGTCCTTATTAATCCCCAGGTCTGGGAGCTCGATAAAATAGCCATCTCTCTTACCTCCCCCCACCTTCAATGAAGATCATGATGTTGGCATATTGCAGAACAAGAAGGGAAATCTTCCCAAGCACATAGCATGCCGACAACTTCTGCTGCACCACCCAATTAGCCATCTCAGCAAGCGCATCTGCAGCCAAGACAAAACAGCAATCAGATCAAAGGGCAACCCTTCTTGATACCTCGTTATAGCATAATGAAACCTCCCTCTAGGCGCCAGTTAACTGGGACCAAGTACGATGTTGTTGCAACACATCTCTTCGTCCACGAGATCCTAACATCAGGAAACTCATGCCTTGCAAGAACAAATCACATACAAATCCAGCCAGCATTATCTTAGGCTTTGGAGAAGTCAACATTCCTTAGCAAAACTTATGACCTTCCTTCTCTTCCAGTCTACCATAATCTGTGTTGCAATCACCAATCTATCCACTATCAGATGCCCTAGAGAAAAAGCCAACAGCATAGGTGAAATAACACCATTAAGCACACAGGTTAGCCTAGGCCAACACCTTTGCTATCACCAAATAAAAGCATTGGACAGAGCAATGGGTTGAAAATCCTCTACCAATCAGAGCCTCCCATTTTCGGTAATAAGAACAAGAGGGCTCTATTCAATATATCAAACCCAGCATTTTCATGAGCAAACTCTTCCATTAAACCCGTTGGGTCATCCCTCGCCACATCCCAAAACTTACAATAGAAAAATATGGGGAAACTATCGGGTCCCGGGGCACCATCTGTGTTCAGTTCCAACACAACCGATATGATCATATCTTTCTCGAAGCTCCACATTAAAGTTAAGGCTTCACAGCTTGAAATAAGAGATGATTCTGTGCCCAACCATCGCCAACCCCTACAACTCATTCTCCATAAGGACTTGTGAAAATAATCGACCAAAGCTCGACCTATTTGTCAATCCCTTCTACCCAGATCCCATTCACCATTAACGATCTGAAGAGATTCCTGTGTCTTCGGCTCTTAATCATAACATGAAAGAATCTGGTGTTCGTATCATCTTCCTTGATCCATTTCTACATGGATCTCAGCCTCCATTATGTTGCATTCTTCTTGTCATTTGTCTTGAATAATTTTTGTTGGGAAAAGAGACTTCGTTGTTTATTCAGAAAACCATAGGCTCTCTTATATAGGGAGAGACCTTAAGGGTAAATTACAGAGAGGTCTATAGAAAATAAAGAAATAACGACAAACTACATAAAGAGATAATAACACTACTAACTATTTCTACACTCCCCCTCAAGGTGGAGCATAGATATCTATCATGCTCAGCTTGGATGAACATCTCTGAAATGGTCCTCTGAGCAGTGCCTTGGTAAATACATCTGCAGTCTGATCTCCTGAGCTCACATGTGCAGTAGATATCAATCCTCTCTGGATCAAGTCCCTAGTATAATGGCAGTCAACTTCAATATGCTTGGTCCTTTCATGAAAAGCTGGATTGTTGGCAATGAACAATGCTGCCTGATTGTCACACTGAAGCTTCATAGGTAGAGATACAGCTACATGTAGATCTTCTAGTACTGAGCGAACCCACATCATTTCCGTACTGGCTTGAGCCATAGCCCTATACTCGGATTCGGCACTGGACCTTGCCACAACAGTTTGTTTCTTGCTTTTCCAAGAAACCAACGAGCCTCCAACAAACACTGCAAACCCTGAGGTTGATTTTCGGTCCTTAGGACATCCTGCATAATCTGCATCTGCACATGCTGAGACAGATAAGTCCGTGCCCTTTCTAAATAGCATCCCTGAACCTGGAGAAGACTTTAGATACCTCAGTATCATGTGTATAGCATCCATGTGAACCTGTCTTGGCTGCTCCATAAATTGACTCACCCTGCTAACTGCAAATTGAATGTCTGGGCGAGTTATGGTGATGTAGAGGAGTTTGCCCACCATCTCTCTATATCTCCTCTTATCTACTTCATCAGTATCACAATCATACAGCCTCACGCTGGGATCCATGGGGATACTTGATGGTTTGCAACCATCCATGCCAGTCTCAGTCAGGAAGTCTGTAATATACTTCCGTTGGGTCATTACCAAACCCTGTGCATTCCTTGCAAATTCTAACCCCAGAAAGTATCTCAGGGTCCCAAGATCTTTTGTAACAAACTGACGGCCAAGGAATGCCTTCGCCTTTTCTATGCCCTGTGCATCATCTCCTGTAACAAGAATATCATCCACATAGACCATAATAACAACCGTACCTGCCGATGACTTCTGGACAAACAATGAGTGATCGGCATTTGACCTCTTGAATCCTTGTTGCTCAATCAGGTTGGACAACTTCTGGAACCATGCTCTGGGGCTCTGTTTGAGGCCATATATCGCCTTGTGAAGTCTACAGACCATCTGCTTCTCCCCCTCAGCAGTAAACCCAGGTGGTTGCTACATGTAGACTTCCTCCTGCAAGTCTCCATACAGAAATGCATTCTTGACATCTAGTTGAGATATACTCCAATCACGGACCACAGCAACAGATAAGAGAATACGAAGGGTAGAATGTCTCGCCACTAGAGAGAATGTATCCATGTAATCCACACCGTAGGTTTGCGTAAACCCACGAGCGATCAAGCGTGCTTTGTACCTATCCAAGGTTCCATCTGCATGGTATTTGACTGTAAAGACCCATTTGCAGCTCACAATGGATGCATCAGAAGGTGCAGGGACCAAAGACCATGTGCCACGAGACTGTAGGGCCCTCATTTCTTCTTCCATTGCTAATCGCCAGCATTCATTCTGCAAAGCTTCCTGGTATGTCCGTGGTATATCCACGGAAGACAAAGCCGTGGCAAATCTCTGAAAATCACCTGTGAGACGGTGAAAAGAAACCTGTGAAGCGAACGGATAAGCGGCACATTGCCACTTCTGTTTCCGAATAGCAATCGGAACATCAAGATCATCATCTGCTGTACTAGATGGGCTAGTGTCTGCCTGTACTGAAGGATCCTGCACATGTACCAAACCTGACCCGTCAGTAGTAATGCCATCTGAACATACCTGAGGCGGGATGATCGGCTGCTGTGTGGTCAGAGCAGGACCTGACCGGCGCGTATAGAATTTCGGTAACGGTGATATGATAGGCCGTGGATTGGGTGGAGGTGGAGGTGGTGGAGGTGATACTGGCGTAGAGACGGGCACAAGAGACCCAGGTGTACTCACTGTAGGTGGTGGAGGAACATAAATGTCATCAGTGGTAGTGGATTGTACCATTCTGTCACCTGCAGGAGAAAAATACATGACAGACTCAAAGAAAGTGACATCAGCACTCACGAAGTATCTCTTAGTTGCAGGATCATAACACCGGTAACCCTTCTGAGTCCTGGAATAGCCAACAAAGACGCACTTGACTGCTCTAGGAGAGAGCTTGTCAAGCCCAGGAGATAAACGATGCACGAAACACACAGTACCAAAGACACGTGGAGTCAAAGAAAACAACTCCTTGTCTGGAAAAATAAGGGAGATAGGTATCTTCTCACCAAGGACTGAAGATGGCATCCGGTTGACCAGATAACAAGCAGTAAGAACAGCATCGCCCCAGAATGAAATAGGAGCACAACTCTGAATCAACAGTGTTCGAGTAATATCCAAGAGATGGCGATGCTTTCTTTCCGCCACACCATTTTGTTGTGAGGTATATGCACAAGTGGTTTGGTGAATAATACCCTTTGATGAGAGGAATTGTGAAGTGAGCGTGTACAAAATTCAAGGGCATTATCCGTCCGAACATATTTGACAGAGGAAGAGAAAACATTTTGCACTTCATTAAGCACATTCTTGAACACATTTCCTGCTTCAGATTTATTTTTCAAAAAAAAGACCCATGACACACGCGAGAAATCATCCACTACCACAAGATAAAACCTGTGTCCCTGATGATCGGGAACACGACTCGGACCCCATATATCTATATGTAACAACTCAAATGTGGAGCTACTGCTCCGACTCGGACGACTTGGAAAGCTAGACCTGTGATGCTTTCCAAACTGACACGCTTCACATCGAAATGACGAACTAGGAGAGATCTGGGGCAGAAGATGACGCATTTTCTGAAGTGGAAGATGGCCAAATCGGAGATGCCAAATATACGGAGAAACTGGTCCAACAGAGAGAGAGGAGACGCCAGCATAGGAATCCCGAACCAGTCGATATAAACCATTCTGCTCAGAGCCACAGCCAATCACCTTGCCCGTGAGTATGTCCTGAAAAATGAGAGTAGACGGGTCAAAGATGGCACGACAATTCAAATCCTTCGTAATCTGACTAATAGATAGCAAATTCATGGAGAACTCAGGAGCATGCAGAACGTTCTGTAATTGCAAAGTGGAGGATAGAGACACTTCCCCCTGTCCAACAAGGGGCGAATGGGTACCATCTGCTATCTGTACGGATCGGCCGGGATGAATGTCCCTGTAGGCCTGCAATCTACCTCTATCCCGGCAGAGATGATGTGTGGCCCCAGAATCAATAATCCAGTCAGATATATCATGAGATATAGTAGATCTACCTGAGGAGCTCGCGGCTGCGGATGAACTGTTAGAGGCAGAGGCAGCAATATCTGAGGAGCCACCAGACGAATCACCAGAAGCATGTGGCATAATATCACGGAGACGGGCCACAAGTTCGTCAAATCGACTATCTGCAGTAGAAGTCAGTGGAGACTGGGAGTGCTCTGCAACACGTGCCGATGCTGGAAATCCATGCTTTGAATAGCATGTCTCCTCCGAGTGTCTTGTACAGTGACAATAGGAGCATGTCTGACTGAAACGAACACCCCTCCCCTGGGGTCCACGGCCACGTCCACGACCACGGCCAGATGGTGGTCCACCTCTCCCACGCGAGACTGCCATCGCTGAAGGAGGTGGAGTAGAAGAACTGGAGAAAACTGGAATGCGACTAAGTCTTCTGTAAACATCTTCAACTGGAGGAATAACTGCATCCGCGAGAATCTGAGATCGAGCTGCATCGTACTCAGGGTCAAGGGCCGCAAGTAGAACACCAACCATGGTGGCGTTTCGAAACGCCTTCTGCTGCTCAGGAGTTGCAGTGAGAGGTATGATACTGTATAACTTCTCAAACATCCCTCTTAGGGATGTGTAAAGAGAATGGAGAGGTCTGCCGTTCTGCTTCATTGTGAATATGTCGTGCTGAAGCTGCAACATCTTCGTCTCATTTCGCACCTGCGAATATGTGGCAGCAAGAATGTCCCACATTGCCTTAGCAGTGGGCTGATGGAGCACGTCGTTAGCAATCTCCATCGTCAAGGTACCGGACAACCAGACCTTCGCATAGGAATCATCAGCCTCCCATGAGGCATAGATCCCAGTCTTCTCTGCGGGCTCATCCTCGGTAAGAATGTACTTCTTACCATTCGACTTCATGAGGCTCATGAACTGCATAGCCCAGAGCTCGTAGTTAGACCCGTCCATCTTGACTATTGGCGCAGGACCTTTGAATGCACCAGTGGAGGGCATATCAACTTTTGATTCTGACATACTGCCGCTCGGAGAAGAACTAGGATATGTAGACGTGATGCTGAATGTCTACAACTTCATCGGATTTGAGTGCGTATGTAGACGTTACGCACTCAAATCCATAGAACGGACGAGGGAGAGACTAGGGCACGCCCAACAAGGGGCTGATAGCCCTTTCAGCGGCTGAGAGCGCCTTACGCGGCTTGCTGGGAGAGCCGAGGAAGCCCTCCTGGTGCTGGCTGGCGGTGGCTGGAACCTACTGCAGCAGTCGAGGACTGCTGGCAGCGACTAGGAGCGCCGTGAGGGCACTGGCGGCGGCTAGACTCGCTGGGAAAGCCGCCTGGGGCTGGCTGGCGGCAACTGTTAGCGCCGTGGGGGCGCTGGCAGCGGCTGGAATGGTTGGGGAAGACCGCCGAGCGCTCGATGGCAGTGGGGCTGGGCCACGGGGAGGGCGCGTGAACGAAAGAAAGGCGGCGGCGAAGATCGTGTCGAGGAGAGGGCGGCGGGTGGAAAGCCCTAGGGTGGCTCTGATACCATGTTGGGAAAAGAGACTTCGTTGTTTATTCAGAAAACCCTAGGCTCTCTTATATAGGGAGAGACCTTAAGGGTAAATTACAGAGAGGTCTATAGAAAATAAAGAAATAACGACAAACTACATAAAGAGATAATAACACTACTAACTATTTCTACAATTTTGGAGGCTCATGATCTCTCTACCAATTTCCGCACCTGAGAGATCACGGGAATTATTGAGGGTGTCAAATCTGATCATCTTTTCATGTGCCAAGCTATGGCGTGTACGTCATTTTTCTTTCAACTCCTTGTATTCATACAACCACTAACGCCACCTTGTTGAATATCCAGGTTGTCACCAACCCCTCGTACTCCATTAATCTCCACTGCTCTGCAATGAAATCCTTGAATCACTCCTCCAATAGCCACGCTCTTTCAAATCTTAAAAAGGAACGAGAAACAACCCCCTCTTCAGATTCCCATACAATGGCAGTATGATCTGACCTTAACCTGAGGAGGAGGATAGATGCTTGTTCATCAAGAGGAGATTGAGATTCAAGAGATCAAGAGGCATGTCTCCATCAACTATGTCGAGCCCACAGAGCGATCCAATACATAGATAGTGAACTTGAACTCTGCCAGGTGAAATGGGTGTGATTGCATCAAGCACTTCCAGTTGTATGTCTTTGACCAACACTGCGAAATCTCCATAACCCTAAGGTCTTATCCTCCTCTCAGGCAAGGGTGGTCCAATGAAAGGAGGGTCGCATTGAAATCCCTCTAATCAACCATGCCGCCGATGGATACCAATCTCTAATCAAACGAAGCCCATGCCTCGGTTTGTTCTCAAGGTTGCACCCGCTTATCCATACACACATGACACCGCCAACCATGCACCCATACATCCAACTACCACCATGTGTTGACCATTCTCTTCCAAACACATGGAGAAAACATAGTTATTTATTTCGTGCAACTAGTGATCAACCTCCACTATCAATAGCATTTGCAACTATGAACACATTGAGCCTTGTTGCCCCATTCGAACAACACAACTAGTATGGCCACCCTCTAATGACTCCAACATTTTAGGGAAAAAAAGATGCAACATCGAGGAGATGCCCACCCGTGAGTTTCTATATACTCACATCATAAAAAAAAACTAACTACAAAGACCAAAAGGTCCATATGCTTTTTGCATGCTCTAATACATTTTCCATGTGCATTCTTTCTCCCCGAAATATGGACGCATTCCATGCAAGCCACATAGACCACAAGATAGCCACCACCCAATTCTTGGTGGGGCTACTCTCAGGTCCCAGTTCGACCGAAGACTTCCAAAACCGACCCAATCAGAAGCCGACCACATTACCATGCAAATTGTTTAGAAGGGACCCCGCAACTCTTCTCTTCTCTGAATCTCCCAAACCCCTTACATTTGAGTTGATAACCTTCATTTATCATGAGTTTGTTACAAGTGACTCGTGCCACCCCACCAGCCCTTGATACCACCCCACAGCATCTGAGTTCCACCTCTCCAAGATTCAGACTCACAATTTCAGCAACGGTATTTGCCATTTTGAGGGTTTTATGGTCCCTCAATTTGTTATTCCTAACATAAACTTTTCCATCAATCTTATCAATACTCCTTGAAACCACCATTGAGGTTTTCCAGCCCATTTGTTTATATCGTGAGAGCTTCTTCCTCGACCTCTCCCCAATCTTTAAAGTCATCATGACCTCCGTTGCACGTGAAAACACCCAAAAGGTGAGACCAATGGCAGGAAAGGCCATCGAGCAGCCCCCAGTCCCATCATATGTCCATGTCCACTACCCTTGCACAAAAAGGAGGTTGAAAAATCAGATTCCCATCTATGATTGGATATGAGCTCGACATTAGATCCTTCAACACCACCACTGGGCCCACAAATCATGTTAGGAATAGCAAAAATGGCCCAATAGACGGGTATACCCCCATAACCTCAAGCCAACTACCCAAAAGCCTTGTCGGATTCATAATCATATAATACAAAACGATCCGAAGTCCGCTCACGATAAGAACCTCACACCCAAAACCTCGATAGAAAACCCTAAAAACTCTATCCAAGACCATGCCATTTCTACCAAGTAGGAGATCTTCAATCAACTGTGAATCTGGCATTGACACAACCCTCAACTTTGTAATCTCCACCTCGTTCATTGTCCCGACTTCTGCTCGACAAACAACCGACATCATTAATTCTCCAGTTGTGTTGCCGACCACCAAGGAAACATTTGCCATCTTTGCCGCCACCAAGAATCCTCCTCCCTCAAGACAATACATGCTAACGCTCTTCTCACATAGCTGCATTACCAGGGCCTCTTGTTATGTCACCTAATCTTCGTGACACGAGATAGACATCATTGATAAGGCAGGAGGAAGTGGTGGGAGAACACCTCAACCGATAGAATGAAGACCAAGCATCCAACCCTCAGAGCACACAACATGCGGAGGTCACAAGGCGTCCAATGAAGGACATCGAAACCAAGTTCACCTACGAACCAAGTATATGCCCATCTGAGAGAACATCCACAAATTCTCCAAACTTTGTAAGAGTGGTCATGATAGGACTCGAGCTCCTAAAGAGGAACAGGACCCCTTCACTCTAATTATTTGTCAAAGCAAATGCGGTTGCTCTCCATCAATGAAGTGTGGTCGTCTCCAGTACACTTTCCTCTCCGGATCTCCTTCCTCCGAAAAGATCAGGCGTTGGATCCTCGCCATCCTTGTCATACAAAAAAATCCCGTCCTCCAAAGAGACCATGTCACCAATGAACAATTCACCAATCATTGTCATGATCTCATTTATCGCGTATGCGGCCACATCCACATGTTGTCTCGCATATGATCCAACAAGGAAGCCATTGTAATCATCACTTAGGAACAAACAAGGAACTCATTCCGCCACATCTTCAAACAACAAGCTCACTCTTCTCATCATACCAACAAACCTCCTGGCATCATTAACAATTATCGAGAAATGACAATCATTGGAGAATGCCCTCGCTTCCTCACGGGGGTGTGTCACCCCTACCAACCCGACACTCACAATGTCGATAGCCCTCCCCACATCTGTAGCATCGAAGTGGCTCCTTTAGACCATGTCGCATCTGACGCTTGCCTACCACCATCACCCAACCTTCCTCGTTGCCTTCACCCCCACATTTTTTGGTGGCTTTCTATAACACAATCCCTTCCTTCGACTCCCGCTCAGACGATCTACCAACTCCACCCTCTCTCCTCTTCTGTCTGTGCTCCTCTGCTCGTTGCTCTCCTCTCATCGCTTGCCTCCATTTTGAACTGATTAGTGTTTTTAATGTTTGGAGCATTTATTTGCTTAGTCTGTACCAGTTCATAACGTCCCACATTAGTATATGCAGTTAACTGAGCATAAATAAATTGAGTTTCTGAATATGATTTTTTTTATTCTTGGACCATGACTATATGTAATAACCAAAGGATTAAATAGCATTATTAACGGTGTTGATGGACTACTGACCATGAAAACCAAATTATAGTTACTGACCCGTTTGTAAGAACTTAGTGAAGGATTTAATGCCATCAATTAGATTGAGTGCATGATGAATCTCTTATACCTAATTAATTAGGCTTTTATTAAAAAAATGAATATAAATATTCATGTTCGATCCATATAAATGCTTGAGTATAACTGATTACTAATGAGACATGCATCTAACTGCTCACTCCCTTCCCTTTTTCCCCAAGTCGCCGATGACCGTCGCCCACTCTTGATCGCACCGAGTCCAAGCCCTAACTTCCCTCTTCTTCACCCAACACATGTCCTCTCCCCACTCCTCGTCGTCGGTCTGTCACCCACCACCTGCACTCCATCTCCTCATCCCTCAAATACCCCTCCTTCACCCTCATTCGCTCCCATACACCTTCACGCAGGTGAGCTCCGAGCATCCCCTCCACCTTCGTGACAGGGAGATAGAGATTAGAGAGAGATCGCGAAAGACTGAACATTCCACGCGGCAAGATCATCATCTTCCCAAGTGAGCCACAACCCTACAAGCTGCTCGAACTGAGGTCCCTTAGCCTCCAGACCTTCCAACAACGACCGGAGTCTCCAACTCCACCTTCCAAGCATGTCCTCCCCCTCTCCAGTTCATCCTCGTTCGTCATCTTCTACCTTAGGTAAGCTTCTTCCTTTTCTTCATTTCTTTGTTTTTGCCTTGTTTCCCGTATTTCTTCCGTACACAATCACTTCCTTCACCTTACGACAATTGCACGAGCTCTGCATCACTCCTGACACCTTTGCGCCACCATCTTTTCCCTATCTCTGCTTATCCGCGACCTCTTATGCCTCATTCCACCTCCAGTCTTGCACAAGCCGAAACTCACTCTGGGCTCAGCTCCTCCACCCTCCGACAAGCCCTCATTTCGCCTCAGCTAAGCGCTAACTCGAGTCCACCACTTTGTCGAGCTCCACGACCCCACCCCCACCAGCTCCTCCAGCATCTCTCCATCACTCAATGGTGTGTCTTTGTCACCCCCCTAGGCAACCATCTGATCACCTATCAATGGGTTCCCTTCTCTGCCTCCCTCATTTTCGCCCTCTGCTCTCGCTCTCGCCCTTGCCCTATCTCATCGCCCCTCCCCTCGGCGACTGTCATATTAATCCTTGTTACAACTAACTTGAGTAAGATTACTGGTTTTTTGCCTTGTTCCGTAGATAGAGCTTAAAAATATTCCTTACCACATTCTAGTCAATATCCCTTCTTCATTTTGTTTTTTTCCATGTTCCTTAATAAGTTATCATCTATTATATGTAAGTAGAAATCCTAAAACTTTTCCTCCTTGTGATTAGTTTCTCGTATACTCATTCACCTACGACAGCGTCAATGCACCTTCCATGGACACACCTAACACCTTTTTAGCAACCCTTCCACTGACTTGTCATTGATTCCCATATCTCACCGTTTGTCCTAATAAGCTCCCATTCACCTTGTAATAAATCATCTATAAAATTATGTTTCTCCTCCTTGAGATAGCACAGTTTATTCATGTCTCCATTTATATCCTTTGTATCTTCAGCATCTTATCTACACATTCAAAACTAATGTACAGTGTTTTTGATAAATAAGCTCTGGCCTATAAAGGCCTTTTCATATTTAAAACACAGCAAGATCCTCTCCAGGATGCGGAAAAACAGATAATATGTTCCTATTAATTATATTTGATCACGAGCACTCTCTTTTCCAAAAAAGAGTATTTGCTACGAAAACTCTTCGACAATAGCAAAAATCAAGAAAACATTTTCCTTAATCATTTTTATCAGCATAAACCTAACCAACATGCAACTAAAAGATCCAAATCATCTTTTCTCATGAGTTCACTTAAGCAACATTGTACATATCCTCCAACTCATTTTTTTTTATTTTCGTTATACCAACTTTGGGAGCATATCGACAAATGACATGTATGATCTATGTGGAGAGTGGTTGAGAATGAATGAGATATTTTATTCAATGGATCTAGGGTTTCTTATATAGCGTGAGACAGTAGAGAGCTAAAAAGAGAAAATTGCATAAAGACCTCAAGGGGTTACGGGACTCCGTAAAGAGATAAAGATAAATAACCAAATAAATAACTCCAATACTCCCCCTCAAATTGAAGCATATCTTCGACCTTGCCCAACTTGGAAATCAACCAAGAGATGCATTTCTTAAGTAGCGCCTTCGTGAATATATATGCAAGCAAAAGATCTATGGAGATGTGAGAAGAGGTGATCTTCCCACCCATACAGCATCTCAAATGAAATGTCAATTAACTTTAATGTGCATAGCATGCTCATGGAATACGGGATTGGTGGCAATGTATGTAATGTAGCAGAATTGTTGTCACGGTACAAATGCGTAGGAGTAGTAGCAGGAAGTTCAAGCTCCTATAGAAAGGAGAGTAGCCAGATAATCTCACAAGCAGCTTGAGCTATCGCCCTATATTGAGCTTATGCACTCGATCTAGAAACTACCGGATGCTTCTTACTCTACCATGTAACTATGTTGCCACCAAAAACTGAGCATAACCAGTACTCAAGCGTCAGTCTTCAACTGCAGAAGCAGTAACATCACTGTAGCCATTGACCGTGTATAAAAGGCCTCCCTAGCAAGGCCCTAAATGTCGATTTCAGACACCATTTCGATAACCGAGAGAAACGGAATTTCAATCGAACTTAAGTCGAAAGTCAACCAAAATTACGATCATTTAGGCCAGTTTTTGTACTAGGACCCCCATATTTTAGTCATTTCGGCCATTTCGATCGAATTTCAATTTCGATTGGATATCGATATTCGACAGAAATTCGACAGAATATCACTGAAATTTGAGATCATGCTCCCTGGGAATTCCTTCATATGTGGAAGTATCAAAAGAACATCCTACCAATGACTGTAGAGAGGTCTTCACATATTATCGATGTCTCTGCTCATAATATATGATATATATGGCCTATTGATAGTAAGGTAGAGCAAGTTTCCTGTTAGGCTTTTATATCATGTAGCATCCTCAAACTTAGGATAAGTGCATGTAGCATGTTTACGTAACTAATTGGGATGCTAATGGTTTACATCCAAGTACGTTAGTCTCTGTAAGAATATCTAAGCAAAACTTCCGATGTGATAGGCGCAATCCCCATGGAATGCGTATTACCTCAATGCTAAGGAAGCATCAGAGTTGACCAAGGTCTTTGATGATAAACACCTTTTGAAGGAAGACCTTAATTTCTAGAATGCATGGTTCATCACCAATTTCTAGAATGCATGGTTCATCACCACCAATAACCACTATACTATCAACATAGACAGCCAGTATCACCGTGTCACTGGACAGTCATTTAACGAACACAAAATAATCAGATGTCGTCTTGTGGAAGCCAAGAGAGCCTATCTCGATGGTAAGCATGTCAAAACAAGCTCGTAAACTCTACATTAGGACATAAATGGTCTTACAGAGTCGGCAAACACGCTCCTCGATGAAGTAACTCGATGGATGCATCACGTAGACCTCCTCCTCAAAGTCAACGTATAAAAAGGTATTCTTCACATCGAGCTGAAAGAAGGGCTAATTCTTATTAGCTGCAACAGAGAGAGTAGTGTGAATTGAGCCCCTCCTAACTATATGAGAAAAGGTCTCAAAGTAATCCACTTCATAGGCTTGAGTGGATTCATTTGTCAAAAGTCTAGCCTTCACCATGTCAATAAGACCACAAAAAGATTGTTCGGTCGTAAAGATCCATCAACAGGCAACAAGCTTGACACATGCAGGACATGGTACAAGATTCCACGTTCCCATGGAGGTATATGTGTCCATCTCCTCATCCATGGCATTTTCACTATCCTGCTGAGAATGCGTCAATGCCAGTTCATCCCACATCTCCTTCGCAGTATCCTCATACAGAAGGTTCATCATGATGTAGGGCTCAACGCTATTAATCATCCATGTCATGACTTAATAGTTGTCCACGAGCCAGGACTCGCAGTCCTTGTCTATCTCCTTTAGAGGCTCCTTTGTCAGTATCGATATCTTCCTCTGACCACCGATGAACGCCTTGAGAGCCTGAGACTAGAGCACATAATTCTCTGCCCTCTTGAAATCAATAAGAAGTACAATGCATCATCACGAAGGATGTCGAAAACAAGGATTTCATCTCAGAGGAGTCGTTGTCATCGAGGTCAGAGATAGTAATCACGTAGTTGTTGTAGGGGTTAGACAATCATAAGCCTTAGTTCATTTGGGTCAAAACTGCACCCTAAGGCATGTGGGGTCCTTGGAGAGTTCCTAACGATAGTAGCAGTAGTTCAGATACCTTTATATAGGGGCCTTGAAGTTCTTGAAGGGAATATTGGGATCTAGATAACAACGATGAGCTCCCTAGAAGGCTATCAGGTCTATCAAGTTTAACGATACCAATGTTGATGAACCCCGAGAATACCAAGGACGATGCTCCCTTGGAGAATATCATGTCAGGTGATAGACCCTTAGAGACTATCAGGGTTGGCCATGGCTCCTTGAAGTGTTAGAACCCATAGGTGATGGACCTCTAGTAGGGAGTATCAGGTCTAGCGATGGACCCTTGGAAGCCTTCAACATTGGAAGCCTTCAGGATTGTGACATACAATGCTCTTGGAGGTATGCAGTGCAGGAGACTTGGTGATGCCCTGGAAATCTAGAGGAGATGCACCATGTTAGACTGATGTGAGGAATCACTGTACGAGGCCTGGTAGTGATGAGAGAGGCTCACTCAAGGCTGAGGATGGACGAAACAACAGTACGGTGTACGTCGATGGGTTGATCACAACGAATAGATGACGCTAGAGGGCTGGTGATGGCGACAAAAATTAGGGTGCATGCTTTGGTCTAGGATGTCACTCCAATACCATATAGAGAGTTCTTGAAAATGAATGAGGTATTTTATCAAGGGATCTAGGGTTTCTTATATAGCGTGAAAAGCTAGAGAGCTCAAAAAGGAAAAATTACATAAACACCCCAAAGGGATTATAAGACTCAATTAGAAATAAAGAGAATAATTAAATAACTAAATAACTTTAACAATTTGTAATCCCAAAATCAACTTATCATAATATATTGATCCTCAAATCTTTACCTTTACCACGCTCACATCCGAGCCTTTATGCAAAATAATGACAACAACATGCTTAGCCTTATGCAAAATAATGCCAACAGCATGCTTAGCATTTTCCTTTCTTGAATATCATGCCTTTCAAACCAAACCTTTATCTCCTTTTTTCCATGCAATTATCTCCTGCAGGAATAAAATATGAGTCTTCCTCTTAATCACCATATCAGGCACCCATGTGAGCTGGTCTTTGAGCCTGTGTGAATACTCCGTATCCTAATCAATGATTTGTTTGCTTGCATGAGGGAACCCTTGTTTTATTTGACTGTGTAATGAAACTAAAGTAGTATGACTAGTTTTCTTACTTAAATCTATCCCCCAAATGAAAATCCATGCAAACTTTACACTATACCAGGAAAATATTGTAGCATCCAACTTTTGATTTTATCCCAAGAATGTAGCGTGCGCCTGAATAAGGATTTTCCAACAATTTATAAATAAATGAACAAATCCATGTTATAAGAAAATCTCATGTATTCCATGTTAAAAAGCACCTTGTTGTAGATCATCCCAAAATATAGAGGTAAACACACAATATGAAGACTTACGCTGCTCCTATGCAGGTGGATTTTCAGGATTAAATATTGGAAACTTATTAGCATTGAGGGATGCCTTGAAAACCTGTTACCTCAGATAAATAAGAAAAGAAGGTAGCAGGACCTAGTATTTTTTGTTTTTTTAGAAGCCAGGGGGCAGTCACCCAGCATGTAATGCCATCTAGATGTTTCCACAAAAGCAAAGAATTGTGTTTAGACTTCTTCTTACCACCCCTCAAGATGCAAGTACGCCCATACAACACCTTTGCAATGTGCCCCACACGTTCTCAGCATAATACAACATCCTCTTAAATAACCGTTTTTATAATTGGTTTCTCAAAAACTACTTAATGAGTCCACTATTTTTCAAATTAAAATAGCAAATGAAGATATAGTTAACTAGTAAATTTTCAGAACTTCAATATCAGCCCATAGAGACTTAGCATATGGTAGTTAAACTATGATTCTAATATAAGTTAATTATATACGATTCAAAGTTTCATAAAGTTTCTAGGAATTTTGTGTCATTTCCTGCATAGCTCTTGCATGACCTTTTTTATAAACAGGACTTGCATGACTTGATATGTATTTTATAATATATGTTCATAAACAATTTTTATCTAAATGATAAAAATCCTATCATGTTTTAACATTTAGCACGCACCTAAGTTCCTGTTGGCCTAGAATTTTATTAACAAAATTTCATGGCGCACGGATAAGGATTGAAAGAGAGGTCGAACCCTTGTGTAAGAAGAGAGGAGGCAAAAAACTGTGCGGGTGAAATGGTAACATATTGATATGTAACACTAAAAAACACTAGTATGCACGACACAAAAATGGAGGTTGGAAGCACAAGTGATGACAAACCCATTCCGTCATCCTTCATGGTGAATTATCGGGATTCATTATATGCAGGGCTTCAGTGTCCTTATAGCTTCTTTGTGGTGATTGACTGATTTTCTTCATTCTGTAATAGAGCTCCTGAAGAAATTTGTTTCGACTTTCAAGTCACCCAATTTCTACTGACTCGAGCTTTGATCTTCGTTTCAATACTAATGATTTATCACATTGGTTTTTATATCATCCTTATGAGTCATATAATGAAGTTCTGGAATATAAAATTAGAGAAGGTTGGAATAACTGCCCAGAATGAGTTAAAGAAAAATTGATTTTATGCCTTGCCTAATATTTCCTCTGAAAAAAGACCAAATGGTCATCATAGAAAATCTGTGAATTGATTCTCGATGTAGATGAATTACACACTCGATGCATACTAATAAAGACGGTGCAAACTCACTGGATGGCTAGACATTTTTTTGGAAACAGATGGCTAGACAATTTTGTTAGTTTTTTCCACATAGCTACCCCAAAAAGGGCATGAAAATCAATTATTGATAAAATGTTGGCAACCAGATTCAAACAATCAAATTTCCTTCACATCTATATAAAACAGAAATAACATGCTTTATTTCAAGAACTGTTCCAATAATATAATATAATTCCGCTCCAACGATATAGTAGCATGCATAAAGACGCAAAACTTATTTTAAGCAAGCACTGTAGTTCTCAAAAAAAAAAAACAAGAAAAGTACTTGGCAATGGAAAAAAACACCAACCCCCTTAAAACGTATCAATTGTCACTGGATCATTCAATATAACTGGCAAAAATCACACATAAAGAAATACAACGGTCTTTTTTTTATTAATTATCTCATTGAATAACTGCATAATTTGGAGAACGTAAGCTTTCCAAATACCCCAATAGAACCCAAGCACAATTAGAAGAAGAAAAAATGGCACAAAAACTTCGGAAACAAGCATAATCACAAGAACCAGCCAATCTTCACGAAAATCAATATAACAGCATTACTAAGCAATTTATGCATTCTATGGCAATAACATGTGCGCCAGAGTAGCTTGGAAATGTGCCTTGTAGATACCCTAAGCACCAAAAACACTAACCGTAAACACACACCTACACCAAGAATCGAGTGAGCAAAACAGGTCCCAGAAAAGGGAGAAAAACGAAACGTGCTCACGCCCTTGTAACGAAACTGCTTAAATTTCAGAGGCAACTTTTGTGGTGCACTAGAAATGTGAAACTCTATTACTTTCCCAACGCCCAGAGTAACAGTAATCAAAACCCTAACTACCAACCCCCAGTCCCGCGAGCAAAGCATAACGAATCACTAACCGCGTGTAATTCGAAGAGATCGAGGAACAAACACCCACTAATGCTCGCCAGTCACAGCAGCGAAGAGAGAGACGACCTCCAAATCTACGCCCGCGCACGCCGCAAGGTGTAGAACGTCGGGCCTTAAGCGCTCGGCGGAAACCCTAGGACGGCGGCGAGAGGCGGGTGATGGGAGCCGCAGGGGAAGGGCACTTCGGCCAAATACCGCCGCGGAGGGAGGGAGAAGAGGGGAGATGGCCGGTGGACTCTTTCGCACCAAATACGATTTGGTCTGCGGATTGATTGGGAGGGAGGTCGGGAATTTTAATTTCAGCCCAAAATACTTTTTCCCCCTTCTTTCGCGGGGTTGAGATTTTTATAACCTTTTCCAACTATATGTGATTTTGATATTAGGGTTAAATACTAATCTCTTTTTTCGATGATTTTTATTTATTTTTTAAATATCATCGTATATTTTCATAATTATATCCATGTCAATTAAATTTCATCAGAAACGGAGATTTTTATGCCCTCCATTTAAAAAGATCAATTATAGTAATTCTTAGATCATTAAAATTGCATGTTCTAGATGGAGAACATAGGAGTATCTCTTTCTAACGAAATTGGAATGTCTTATTAAAGGGATGTGGTGATGAAATTACATGACGGTTTTTTTAGCGAACAAAAAAAATCATCGAAAAATGGGATGGGGACAGCTTGTTGGCTATCTTTAGAGGGCAGCCCCATTTTTCCCTTGATATTATCGTTTGGACTTTTTTATGAGTTTCCAATACAATTGGGAATATGATTTATAGAAAGGGATAATTACACACATAACCCTGAGTAATTTCTCAATAACATTCATAACCCCGCATAATCGCGAATTACACGAGGAACCCTAGATAGTTCCTCCGTCTCACATCTGTAGCCCTCCGTTAAAGAGAACGGTTAACTCAACCATATTGTGAGTTAATCTAACCCAGTGTGTATCCAAGGGCTATTAAAAATTCTGCCCCTGCAAGAGCATGTCCGTTTGAAGCTCTACCATAGCTTCATGGCAGTAGCGGCCTGATCTGATGTGTCCGTGTTGCATATTACAGAGCCATTGCAGGAGGGATTTCAGGGGGGGCGGTCGTGGGTGGGGGCCTCCACATGGGAGGTGGGGAGTCGGGGGGGCTTTCACGCGCAGCGGGGCGATCGTGGGTGGCGTCGGGGGAAAGGGAGGGGGGCTTTCACGCGCGGGAGGAGGGGGGTGTTCGCGGGGGCGGTCGTCGGTGGGGGCTTTCATAGTCGAGGGGGGCTTTCCCGGGGGGTTCAAGCTCGTGGCTCGAAGGGAGGGAGGGGGAGGCAGAGGGTCGGGGGTCTCTGCGTGAGGCGGCAGTGTTGGAGGGTCGTGGTGGGGGGCTCTGAGTGAGGCGGTGGGCTATAGGGGTCGGGAGGCGCTTCAGGCTCGACGAGGGAGGGAGGGAACTAGACGGGGAGCTTCGCATCAGACGGATGGGGGGGAGAGTGCGTGAGGTGGTGGGCTGGAGGGTCGGGAGCTCTGCGTGAGGGAGGTGGGGGCTTCGCTGCTGGCGGGGGGACCTGAGGCCGCTGGCGGATGCAGGATCGACGGGAGGGGGGTTGCAGAGGGTCAGGGGCTGGAGGGTTGAGGGTGGGGGCTCTGCGTGGGTTTGGGGTGTGGGGGGCGTTGGGGAGCTGAGAGCGCTGGTGGGGGCAGGCTGGGGGGAGGTGCTGGAGGTCGCTGGCAGGGGGAGGGTTCTGAGGTCACTGGAGGGACCGTGCCCGACGAGGGGGTGTTCAACGAGAGGGTGGTGGCGCGGGCTTGAAGGGGGAGAGGTCTCGATGTGGAGGAAGATTCAACGGGTTAAGGTCCGGTCTGAGTTGGAGGAAGTGGGCGGGGGAGGCCTGGACTGGGGGTCGGCGGGGGGGAGGAGGTGGTCGATGGGGAGGAAGAGGGGAGGGGGAGGAGGAGGGCATAATTTGTAAATAAGAATGAATATTAGGGCCAATTTCGTCTTTTTCTAACAAAAACTGGTAAATATAACGGACATTTTAAACGGAACATAACACAGGGTTATGTCATGTAAGAGTTAAGCATTACTCGAGGTTTTTCATGTAATTCACGATTATCTAGAGTTATGAATGTTATTGAGAAATTACTCAGGGTTATGGGTGTAATTATCCCTTATAGAAATTGATTTTTTCCCATTTACAAAGTTTTATAGATCTCCTTTTTTTAGACAGATTTATTGTTTAAGGTAAAATGCAAAAAGGTTCCAATCATATTTTTAAATGTAAGAATCTTACTTTTTGTCTCAAATGCATGTAGTAAGTTTTTGCATCTCTTTTTATGTCGGCGTTAAACCCTAAAGTTGGAAGTTTTGTATCCCCTTTGTTACATTTAAAAAATAAGAAATTAATCGGTAATCTAAACCATAATTGGATCTTTTTAAGAAAAATTATCTTACTATTTATCATCATTTATATTTAGGGATAAGAACGGATTGAATACGGATCGGATATGTCTATGGAATTTGGTTTGCGGATTGATTGGGAGGGAGGTCGGGAATTTTAATTTCAGCCCAAAATCCTTTTCCCCCCTTCTTTCGCGGGGTTGAGATTTTTATAACCTTTTCCAACGATATGTGGTTTTGATATTAGGGTTAAATACCAATCTCTTTTTTCGATGATTTTTATTTATTTTTTAAATATCATCATATATTTTCATAATTATATCCATGTCAATTAAATTTCGTCAGAAACGAAGACTTTTATGCCCTCCATTTAAAAAGATCAATTATAGTAATTCTTGGATCATTAAAATTGCATGTTCTACATGGAGAGCATATGAGTATCTCTTTCTAACGAAATTGGAATGTCTTATTAAAGGGATGTGGTGATGAAATTACATGACGATTTCCTTTAGAGAACAAAAAAATCATCGGAAAATGGGACGGGGACAGCATGTTGGCTATCTTTAGAGGGCAGCCCCATTTTTCCCTTGATATTATCGTTTGGACTTTTTTTATGAGTTTCTAATACAATTGGGAATATGATTTATAGAAAGGGATAATTACACCCGTAACCCTGAGTAATTTCTCAATAACATTCATAACCCCGCATAATCTCGAATTACACGAGGAACCCTAGATAGTTCCTCAGTCTCACACCTGTAGCCCTCCGTTAAAGAGAACAGTTAACTCAACCATATTGTGAGTTAATCTAACCCAACGTGTATCCAAAGGCTATTAAAAATTCTGCCCCTGCAAGAGCGTGTCTGTTTGAATCTCTGCCATGGCTTCATGGCAGTAGCGGCCTGATCCGATGTGTCCGTGTTGCAGATTACAAAGCCATTGCAGGAGGGGTTTCAGGGGGGCGGTCGTGGGTGGGGGCCTTCACAGGGGCGGTGGGGTGTCAGGGGGGCTTTCACGTGCAGCGGGGCGGTCGTGGGTGGCGTCGGGGGAAAGGGAGGGGGGCTTTCACGCACGGGGGAGGAGGGGTGTGTGTTCGCGGGGGCGGTCGTCGGTGGGGGCTTTCATAGTTGAGGGGGGCTTTCCCGGGGGAGCTTCAGGCTCGTGGCTCGAAGGGAGTGAGGGGGAGGCAGAGGGTCGGGGGTCTCTACATGAGGCGACAGTGTTGGAGGGTCGGGTGGGGGGCTCTGAGTGAGGCCATGGGCTATAGGAGTCGGGAGTGGGGTGGGGGGCGCTTCAGGCTCGACGGGGAAGGGAGAGAACTAGACGGGGAGCTTCGCATCATACGGATCGGGGGGGGGGGGGGGGTGCGTGAGGCGGTGGGCTGGAGAGTCGGGGGCTCTGCGTGAGGGAGGTGGGGCCGTGGGGGCTTCGCTGCTGGTGGGGGGACATGAGGCCGCTGGCGGATGCAGGATCGACGGGAGGGGGTGCAGAGGGTCGGGGGCTGGAGGGTTGAGGGTGGGGAGCTCTGCGTGGGTTTGGGGTGTGGGGGCGTTGGGGAGCTGAGAGCGCTGGCAGGGGCAGGCTGGGGCGAGGTGCTGGAGGTCGCTGGCAGGGGGAGGGTTGCTGAGGTCACTGGAGGGACCGTGCCCGACGAGGGGGTGTTCAACAGGAGGGTGGTGGCGCAAGCTTGAAGGGAGAGAGGTCTCGACATGGAGGGGGATTCAACGGGTTAAGGTCCGGTCTGAGTTGGAGGAAGTGGGCGAGGGAGGCATGGACCGGGGGTCGGCGGGGAGGAGGAGGTGGTCGATGGGGAGGAAGAGGGGAGGGGGAAGAGGAGGAGGATGGCATAATTTGTAAATAAGAATGAATATTAGGGGAAATTTCGCCTTTTTCTAACGGAAACCGTTAAATATAACGGTCAACTTAAACGGAACAAACACAGGGTTATGTCATGTAAGAGTTAAGCATTACTCGGGGTTTTTCATGTAATTCACGATTATCTAGGGTTGTGAATGTTATTGAGAAATTACTCAGGTTATGGGTATAATTATCCCTTATAGAAATTGGTTTTTTCCCATTTACAAAGTTTTATAGATCTCCTCTTTTTAGACAAATTTATTATTCAAGGTAAAATGCAAAAAAGTTCCGATCATATTTTTAAATGTAAGAATCTTACTTTTTGTCTCAAATGCATGGAGTAAGTTTCTGCATCTCTTTTTATGTCAGCGTTAAACCCTGAAGTTGGAAGTTTTGTATCTCCTTTGTTACATTTCAAAAATAAGAAATTAATCGGTAATCTAAACCATAATTGGATCTTTTTAAGAAAAATCATCTTACTATTTATAATCATTTATATTTAGGGATAAAAACGGATTGAATACGGATCGGATATGTCTATTTTCATATCCATATTTGTTTCATCCCTATCGAGTACGAATACGGACATGATTCGAATATGCATTATGCAAATCATATCCTTAAAAATACGGATACGAATCCGAATCGGATATTTATCGAATCTGAATACGCATCGAATGAAGAACGGACCTGAATACGGATCGAATAAAGAGCTGATCCAAACATGAATCGAATAAAAAGTGAAATCCAAATATGGATCCAATAAACATGGAATTTGAATATAGATCGAATAAAGATACATGCGAATATGAATTGGTTTTTTATCAAAATTTATAATGATTTTTAAAATGACAATGAGATATAAATAAGTTGCATCATGAGAAAAGAAGTGCCGAGGTGACCAACATTCTTGACCAAAAGCATAAAGGGGATAGGACTTCATACATTTTGTTCATGCTCATCTTTAAAGAAATAAGAATGTATTAATATCATTAATATATTATATTATATAAATGTATAATGCTAATATAATAGCATAGGATAGGGTTGTGTTTTATATTATATTAGCTAATATATAAAATAATATTAAATATTGTATTCGGATACCGGATCTGAATTCGGATATTCAAGCCATTACCATATCCATTTCCGTATCCGAGAAATTTTTACAACTCATATACATATCCGATCCGTTTTCGATTAATATTCAGATATAGATATCAATATCCGGTATTTTTTCAAATACGGTAAGCAGATATTCAGAAATATCCTTATCTGTTTTCATCCAATTTATATTGCTTGTTAACTTAGTTTGTACCATTGTATCTACAAATTACCCTTTATTCCATAATAATCACCATTTACTTCACAATAAATATCGCTTATTCCACCAGGACTAAACCAGCTAAATGTACATGATTCGAGAATAAATGTTTTTATTTCACATCTCATGCATCTTATAACCAAAAAGAAGGGTTTTTCTAGTATATTTTAAAGCATTGTTAACAAAAAAATATGATAGTTATTTTCAATACAGTAATTAATAAATAAGTTGTTTGTTTATTTTTTTATCACGGGTTTGTTGTTGGAAGTTGATGTTAATAGCTTTAAGTAAGTCTAGGGAATGATTAATATATGATTATTAATTTTTATTTAGTGGGTGAGAGAATACTACAATAACAACAAAACCTTCTCCTACAATAAGTAGGGTGAGCTACATGGATTCTTTGACACTAACAGATATATTTTGGATCATTCTCGAACTTAGATTTAAGTGATTGAGATCCCTTTCGATCAATGTTTTTGAAACCGCATCGAATATCGAATTGGAAACCTTGCTGAAATGATCGATAGGGTTGAACCATGTAATCAAACTAGTTCAACAGGATGATGACGTCACCATTATTTAAAATCGGATAAAATCAGACCTGTGAGAAAAGGTGGTTGAACTAGCTAATTAAATCGAATGAAATAAAATGTATATAAAATATACACTTAAATATACTTGAAATAGAGATAAAATCCATAGACAATGTATATATTCCATATTATATATAAAATATTTTTCATATGCACCATCAAATGCCATGCATATATATATTATCTAGACTAGATGCTCTGTAACATAATAGTAATTTAATATATTTAAACCACATTACATACATGCAAAAAGTTGTGATAGAATGGTTAGTTAGGAGTTTGAATCAGATAACCAAAGGCCAGTTCAACTCCTGCTACTAGCATTATTTTTAAATAAAATAAAAATTAAATGTGATTCAATTTTGATTCACCCTAGTTAAATCGAGTTAAAATAATATGTTGAACCATCGAGTGGATTAAAATTGAACATTTGAATCGAACCGGCAAGAACCGGTTAACCGGACGAATCCAGGTCTAGTCCAAATTTCAAAGCACTGCTTTCGATAATTTTATCCCAACACTTGAGTCATTCTCGACCTCTTTTAGTTGGATTAACGTCCTAATGCTCTCGTGTCTTTTCAGTTTTACTCGGCATATCAACAGACTTCCTTTGTAAATAGTCAAACAACCTTAAATGGTTTTTTCTAATCATATGCTCAATCGACGCTATACTAATATTCCTTCCGATTATACCGTGAACATTTTTGGATGAGAGAATATGATGCTAGAATACATATTTGATTTGATTTGATATGTGTTTGTAGACAGGGAGGTATTATGACTAGTACTATTTACTATGTTGAGTAATTTTAATAAAAAATATCCTTATATTATAACGTGGGTTATTGCATGCATGGTAGATGATACCCTTCATATGTTGAATAATTTTAATAAAAAATATCCTTATGTTATAATGTGTGTTATTGCAACATGGTAGATGAGCATAAGTTTCGCATCTAAATTATTAGGTGTGTGATTTAGTGTATGCGATAAATATTTATTATCATAACACAATGAGAACATGATATTGCATTTCATGATTAAGAATATTGGTATAAGGTGATCTACTATGCATCACAACTTGCGATGTTGCGGTAGATGATGCAATAGCAGAAGCCATAACATGTGCATCCTAGGAGGCATAATAAGTGACATGTTATGACAATTAGTCCATATCAAGTGCATCACAGAAGATACATTATGTGGCATGCTATGGTGTTTGCATCATAGCAGGTGCATCTCTGGGTGCACAATAGTTGACATGTTACGACGTTCGCACCATAGCAGGTGACGGACTGCAGTGTTTCGTCATTTATGAAGGACTTGTCTTGGGGACCTCTCCTTCTTTTGTTCTACTATCTTGCGAGCACAACCCATCTGTTCGAAAGATGAAACACAACAAAAGAAAGCTGGGGCATCATCTTGATGTGCCTTAACTTCACTTTTCAATCATTTGTGTGCAGGGCCGATAAAGATCTCTGGTAGTTTCCCTCATCCTCTCTTGATGCTCGGATCAAGCGTAAGAGAAGGAAGAAGACGCAACGGCGAAGCCCTCTTTGGACTTGGGTTTCTCCCCGTGTGTTTTCTTTCCTTCTTCTCATATTACCTTATTTAGTGACGCTCCTTTGTTAATATACAGACAAAGGGCTTGGCTTGTGTGTCATTTTGAGGAGAAAAGATATATCACCATTATAGTGGAGTGGTTCTGGGTCAAGAAGGCATCATGGTCTAAGGATATATATGTTATCAAGAATGGCATTGTAAAAGCTTTATTGGATTCAATTTCAAGAATAGAGAGTTGAATTGACTTTGATGAATTACATCATATAATAAATTGAACTGACCTTGATGAATTACATCATATACATTTAAGTCCCAATTGTATATGTCTATCTCCCCCACAATTCGCACTTCCTAGGGGATGAGCATGTGTCTCCAAAGGAGAAGAAATGCATCATGTTTTTTATGTAAAAATTTCATGATAATCACAATAGGACGGGTATTCCACAAATTTCTCCGATGTATGTGATAAATCATGGAATTCTTATGTTGTCCATCAGTTTATCATCCATAATAATTATTTTTACATTTTTTGATGTTCTTTTGAAAATCCGATCTTACATATAGAATTCTAGTATACCTTGACGATTTCTTTAAGAATATGTTAGCCAAAATTATATTGCAGCTTTATTTACTTTTTTATTTGATGCCAATTCTGTTCTAAACATTACTCATAGTAGAAATATTATATATAAGATTGGATTGAGAACTGTTAGCCACGTGAGCTCGAAGCGAACCATTTCTGCAATAAAATATTATTGGAATATTTGATATATCAATAAAGTTTATTGATTTATTTCACTCCTCGATTGAGATCAAATGAATTAACGCACTTATAAGGTCCTTTAGTATATTTAGGGTTATGTACCATGCCAACTCAATGATCATACAACTGTTGAGTAAATGGTTGAATCGTAGAGGCTGGTTCTTGGATGACATCTAAAGAGTTCGATTGAGGACTCATAAAATACCATCAAATGATTGCTAAGAGATGACCTCTAGTATAAAAAGGAGATGGTGATCATTCTATAAAGGTTGATATATAATTGAGCTCTTAATGCAGGTTATATGCATAGGAATAGAGATTCGGAGGTGTCAGATAAGTTAGGTCGAAGAGTCAACTTAACGAGATCGAGATAACTAAGACATGTGTCGTATACTGTCACGATATAGGCATTCATCCTCTGACCGGAGACAAATGTAATGTTATATGTCTAAGTATGTCCACTTGGAAGATTGTTTGGTTGATTACGTGATCAAAGTCTATACAATGGCGAGCTAGTGTGCATACGAGGGCATACGAGTAATACGATCACTCAAAAGGATCATACATGTTCACTACTGGATCGGAAGACATGAGCTCACTTGTGAGGTATTGGGATCAATCAAATTCCATGCATGGTCGCATTGCTTTGGAAGCATGACAATAATTCGTAGGTATGATATATGTTTTTGAAAGATATGATCGATACCAGCTCCAAATGACCGAATCAGAAACTTAATGATAAAACCCCGAATAAGACAGTCTAAATGTGATTTAAAACTTCGTTTTATTCTAGGTCTTCCAGTATGTAGGATGTACGAGTATTTGGAATACTAGAGGGTGATGTGATCATAAACGATTGTAGAACCTTGACACTTCCATTTTGGGGTGATTGATGAAACACGTTTGGATTTTAATGACTCCTCGCATTAGAGAAGTAATCTAACCTTAGTAGAAATGTTGGAAATTTATCTGAATAAGATCCAGATGCAATGAGAAGATTAGATTTACATATTTGATTTAATCAAACACATTTGAGAAGTCCTCGAGATCTGGATTTGAGATATGATCTCAACATCCAAGTCACTATACGTGGAACGTACAATCGCCCTGTCCTTATCTCCAAGCATCCGTATAGAAATCGCATTGTTATTGAAAGAGTTCAAGAATAATTCCATTTTTTATAATATATCTAAGCATCGAAAACTGATAACTAAACATGATTTAATTATCATGAATGATATGAAATATGATTATGATTCATATTGTTTAGACACATGAGAATGGAGATACAAGATAATTAAATATGATTTAATTATTAAAGACATGAATAATGTGGATATGACTATCCATACTAATCGGATTTTAATATAAATATGTTTTATAATATAATAGAGAGAGAGCGCTAATTGTAATTGATACTTATGAATTAAATGTTAATGTGAATTAGATTCATATTGGACAATTAATTATAAATATAATCTACATTGTATTTTGGATGTATGAATTTGATTTATATTTTTCAATGACATGATTGAATTTGTCACAAAATAATTTGGATTTTTTGGTGAATAAATTTGCAATAAAAGTTGATGAAAATAATGAAGGATTATGCGAGATACAAGATCTCGCATAATTGGAAGAAGGAAGCGACCTTCCTCTTATGGAGGGTGGACAACCACCCTTGAGCCCTAAATCAAGATGATCGTCCGCTCCATGATTGGAAGTTGGCTTGCCTCCTTCCTAATCCTTCTATGTTTATTGATTTCATTGAATTAAATTATGTTGAAGATTATTCAATATATTTAATTTGATTTAAAATAATAAAAAATGTTGTTGCAATTGTATGCAACAAAATCATGGCAAATTATTAAAAGTACATAATAATATAAACCATTGATTTTACGAGCACATGGATTGTGATCCACAAACGTCCAAAATAGTAGAAAATGGAGGGTATCCCTAACTTTTTAATCAACAACATAAATGCAAGAGCAAACTCCCTCCCCCATTCTCTCTATACAGCCCATTTATCTCTCAAGAGTGGTCGTCCACATATTGACTCAGAGAGCATCGTCGTCATCGATACGTCGCTATGCTGTCGGATTGACTGCTCGTGCATCTCCGTCTTCTTCGGTGCCCCTTTCTCATGAAGAAAATGTCATATTTCGTGAGACAAAATCATGAGATTCATCGCTCAGATCATCAACTTGGATTGCGAGAAGCAAACATCTCATCCACGTGCTCGTAAGCACCTCCTTCGTCGAAATGGACTTGGGACATGAGGTCTTTTACTCTAGAGACAAGGATCGCAATCACGCTTTAAGAGTTATTCTTATATTTTGTTTATGATCTCGATGAAATAATTTGAGAAGTGTTCTCGAATCATGTGATTTCATCTCTTTAAAAAAATCTAATTTCCGTTACCTTGAGTTATTAGTATGACTAGTCATTCTTGATCATATTTGATGCAATCTTCACGCTTCCGTGATGCGCTAAGGCCCAAATCCTAGCCTTCAAGTGGTATTGGAGCATTAACCAAAGGTCTTTGATGTGATCTAAATCCCATGTAAATAAATTTTTGTATATTAATTGCGTGAGGACTCGTAGTTTTTACATAAGATACAATTTTTGAATTGTTTATCGCTAAAATGAAAAGACCTTGTTTATGCATTGTTTGTATGATTTTTTGGATAATATAATATATTTATAATTTATAAATATGTCATCAAAATAGTAACCTATTTTTTGCACCAATCGACATGCTCTTATCTCCAAGTATCCACGAAGAAAGCACATTGTTATTGAAAGAGTTCAAGAATAATTCCATTTTTGATAATATATCTAAGCATTGGAAACTGATACTAAACATGAGTTAATTATCATGAATGATATGAAATATGATTATGATTCATATTGTTTAGACACATGAGAATGGAGATCCAATATAATTAAATATGGTTTAATTATTAATGACATGAACAATATGGATATCACTATCCATACTAATCGAATTTTATTATAAATATGTTTTATAATATAATAGAGAGAGCTAATTGTAATTGATATTTAAATGTTAATGTGAATTGGATTCATATTGGACAATTAATTATAAATATAATTTATATTGTATTTTGTATCTATGAATTTGATTCATATTTTTCAATGACATGATTGAATTTGTCATAAAATAATTTGGATTTTTTGTGAATAAATTTGCAATAAAAGTTGTTGAAAATAATGAAGGATTATGTGAGATACAAGATCTCACATAATTGGAAGAAGGAAGCCACATTCCTCTTATGGAGGGTGGATAAACACCCTTGAGACCTAAATCAAGGTGGACGTCTGCTCCATGATTGGGAGGAGACAAGCCTCCTTCCTAGTCCTTCTATGTTTATTGATTTCATTGAATTAAATTATATTGAAGATTCTTCAATATATTTAATTTGATTTAAAATAATAAAAATTAATGTTGCAAATCTATGCAACAAATCATGACAAATTATTAAAAGTACAAAACAATATAAACCATTGATTTTATGCGCACATGAATTGTGATCCATAGACGTCCAAAATGGTAGAAAAGGGAGGATATACCTAACTTTTTATTCTACATCATAAATGCAAGAGCAAACTCTCTCCCCCATTCTCTTTATACACCCCATCTCTCTCAAGAATGGTTATCCACATCTTGACTCACAGAGCATCACTGTTATCGACACGTCGCTATGTTGTTCGATTGACTGCTCGTGTATCTCCGTCTTCTTTGGGGCCTGATGAATCCACGATTCATCGTCTTTATTCTTCTATTTTAACTTTATTTCTTTAGTCAAATACCTGTAAATACCCACTAATTTCATGAAATTAACATTTTGCATGCATTTGTTAAATATGCATTTTTATCACTTTTTATACTCAAATAAAAGAATAAAGAAGAAAAGAAAAATAAAGGATGTATTTATGAAATAAATGCAGACTGACCCGAATCCCGAGAGAAGGTCAAGACTTAACCTGATCGACCAGGAATAAAGTAGAGGGAGATAGGGTCTTTAATCCAAAAATAATTTGTACATATATTCTTTGTATATTTATATAAAACTTATACTATTTTATTTGTAAATAAATTGATCTCAAATGAAATATTTTCTATACAAAAGTTGTAAATAAAAATGTGCTGTAAATAATAAAAGTAATTGCAAAGTAAAATAATGTACATATTACAAATAATCACACTTAGAAAAAAACCGTAAAGCGATAATTGAAAGACCATAGCTCCATTAAAAATCAAATTGAATCAAACTCACTTCCATTATACTCTAAATTAAATTATCTTTCAAATGACTATGGTTTCATAATTTTTGGAGTTACAATTGAAAAATCAATTTTCTGGGGTGGTTTGTGTAATTTTACCACTTACTTATTGTATATATTTATTCAAATTTATTTTTCATACATAGTGTACATAATTGCACATTTTTATCTTCACTATTAAAAATAAAAAATAATAAAATAAAAACATTATTTAAAAATAATTTCCTTATTTGTACATGTATATAATGTACTATATGTATGTATCATATCTATATAAACTTTTTTCTTAAATAACTATCTCAAAAAAACAAATAATAACCTTTATTAATTAAGTAAAAAAAGTGACTAAAATAATTCATTTAATTAATTAATTGTATATAAAAATATACCATATGTGTATAATTCAATAATTTCCTCCATTAGCCACCATTAAAGTGTCTCTTTAATTTTTGACAATTAATAATAATTATTATTGTAATTACGAAAATTTATTTATTTATTTATTTTATTTTATTTATTTTATTTATTTTATTAATTCTACTACTACACACCTTCCTCTTTTGTAAATATCTTCCTTTTTTGGATGTCACCTTCTTTATAATGGGTCTTTCTTCCTTCATTATTCTTCGATCAATCTTTGGTGGAGAGGGAGCCTCATTCCCGAGATCTCGTTGGTTGACAGAGGAGCCCAGCCCCCGAGTCGTCCAGTGACAACGGACCGGTTGTCGTCAAGGCCATCACGACGCATGCCTCCCTCATGTTAGATCCAATTTCCATATCGTAGGATCTGCACCCGTTCACGCATCCTATTTTATCTAAAAAACAAAAAATGAAAATCTATTATATTTTTCTCTAACATTTGTTTTACAGGAAAAATTAAAAAAATAAAAATTTCTCCCTTTTTTATTTATTAAAAAAATAAAAAATAGAAAAAATAGAAAAAAAATATTTTTGCTTCTATTTTAACAAAGGAAATATATATATATAAATAATTAAAAAAACAAAAAAGGGGAAGCTGATGGCGACAATGCCTTCGCCTCCTGCGCCCTTCCACCGACCGCGCCACCGCTTGCAGTGCATGGTTCGTCGCTGACTGGTCGCCTCCGCCCACGGCCCAGCCCGACCGCGGGGGCGTGTGTCGCCCAACGCCTCCTCCACCGCGTGTGCCCACACGAGGCGGCACCCTCCTCATCAACTCCACCACCATTCCCATCGTCGACCTGTCCGCCCAGCGCCCGGCCTCTACAGCTACCCTGGAATCCTAGGTGGGGGAGAAATTTAATAAAATATTAGGCAAATTGTTATGCTACCCTTGGAAGTTCTTAATATTACCAAGAGACTCCTGCAAGAACCACACCGCTGGGTAATTTGCATTTTTCACCTCGGTTTTATTTCTTGTTATATTTCTATGGAAGAACTTTGAATATTTGTAAATCAGTACCTGTATTACAAACATCTATTTTACATGCTTTCTCTTGTTGAATAAATGTTTTTCATGGTCAACAAATTCTGAAAAAATCATATTTTGCTCCTGATTTGTTCCTCTACTGTATAAAAAATTCATCGTACTTTGTTTTTATTTGATACTTTAAAAAATAAAAAAACAATGTCTTTTTCTCTGTCTGAATTTAAAAAAATAATAAAAAATTCGAATATTGCGCTAAAATTCCAAAAAATAGATTAGGTGTATTTTATTGTCTTTCATTTTCTATCCAATTGTCACGCATTAGCTATTTATAAAACCCCAAAAAATGCAAAATACTAAAATCTAAGAAAAATTATAAGAAAATCGAAATAGTGATTTCAGTTCCCGTGTGTAGATATTTGTGTATATTTTTGTATAAAAATCATTGCCAGGAGTTTTGGTTGGTTAAAAATTTTTAAGTTGTAAATTACTCCAGGTTGTGCATTGTTTACTATTTTCGATGCTGTTTGATTTTTATAAAATCACAAAAACATCATAAAAACTTGGAAAATTTATCAAAGACATTAAAAAAGATTTTAAAACACAAAATTATTTTCTTTAGAATTTTCTGTGCATTTTTGACTATTTTTAAAAATACAAAAAGATTTTGGTGTGTATTTGTTTTCTTGTGCATATTGTTCCTTATTTGAAAAAAATTAAAAATAAAAAACCACTAAAAATCCTTTGTTTTTGAAATTTAACTATTGAGTTTTTCAATCGTGCTCCTTGTGTTCGACCCTGGTCGCTATACCAGGTAAATTAAATAGTGAAAACCCCTTACACAATACATTACACATTGATCGATTTTTCTTCTTTAAAGTGGTTTTATATTTTTCTCATTGATTATGCTTGGTGATTCGGGTCACAACGACCCTTCATTATTTGCATCTTAACCCGAGTTGCCATGTGTGTCAACAGAATGGCGTTGTTTCCGGGAGGCACGACTTAGTAGTCATTTTTCAACTTTTGTTGTCTCTCTATATTATAATTTTTTTATGACCATCATCTATTTGAATTTTTGTGTGAGGAACTGCTTGGAGAATGACTTAGAGTCTTTTTGGAGGACCCGCACAGGAGGAAGAGCAGGGAAGGACATAAGCCATTTATTTTATTTTAGAGAACAATTATCTTTGTTGTAATAATTAGACCTTGGATTCTTGCTGGACTTGGACATTATTCGGGGTCTGTTTCGGCAAGTGCCAGTGCACTTGGGGACCTCACCATTGTTTTCTCATTTTTATTTCACTGCCATACTTTTTATTCGACTCTCGTGAATTTGGTCCCTAGACGTAGGATTTTTTGTTGATTATGATGTAATCAGCTAAGGTCCAACTCCTAATTGCTTATCTGTACCTATTGATTGTAATTGTACCGAGCTAAACATAAATTGAAAAGTTAGCTTAATTCGATTTGAGACCACGCTCCGTGAGGAGTCACATACAATGCTAGCAGGACCCATTGTGGCGGGCACCGAGTGACTCTCAAGATCGGGCTCCGGACTCGATTCAATTAGCTAGTTACTGTTCTTCATGATCGATAGAAGTTGCTCTTCTAAGGTCGATTTCCTCATGCATTATATAGTTAGTTCACGTTCAGTATTTAATTTTATGCACGGATCATATTGTATGTAGAGTGCTGGAGACAGGTACACATTTTCTATCTCTGCATGCATCATTGGATTTCATCGTGCATTGGCTTTTTCGATTTCCTCCCTTGATTTCACTCACATAATTCAAATAGGAAATTGGAACACTCGTTAGGCATTTTTTGAAAAAAAATCAAAAATAAAAAAGAGAAAATAAAAAATTAGGAGTGCTAATCGAACTCGACTCTTAAAATTATACGTAACTGATTCCTCATTGTTTTAGGAGAGAAACCCCCTCATTGTTTGTACTTTTACTTGCTCGCGTACACACTGCAGAATAGTGCCCAAATCCCATTAAGCCCCCTAAATGTTTTTACAACTTTTTTTCTGATCACTAAACTCTAAAATTGAAAAGGTAAAGACCGAAATCTCACGGTCAGATTTGTGTTTGAGTCGGTGAACTGAGGGTTTGCGTTGTGTTTGTATTATCTTTGATGTGAGTTGGTTACATTCATCATCTCCGGATCATAAGCATTCATCTTCTGTCTCTTTCACTCTCTTTCTCTTATCCCTCCCCCTCTCCCTTCATCATCCTTCTTTCCTCTTGTCATGATGGGCAATACTCCATTTCAGCCGGATTTTGCGTCTTCTTCATTTTATTCCCATCATTCCCGCCCACTCTCTTGGGAGGTCTGAACTCCGACCTACTTCCCATCTTCTCCCTCCTCATTTCCACCTTCTTCTGTGAGACATGCTGTGCTTGACGCCCTTGAAGACCAGATTGACCAGATACAAGACCCAGGCGATTTCGTTGCTGAGATGAGGATGCATTCCATAGGAGATCACATGGAGCAATTACGAGTTTTAGACGACTTCTATCCTGGATTGATGGATGAGCACCCAGATCAAGAAGTGCAATTTGCTTCTACATTGAATACCTTCATTCTGGATTTAGATTTCATTAATCTACTGCCAAAGTTTTCAAGGGGAGTGCATGAAGAGCCATATATTCATATATCTGAGTTTGAGGATTTTTGTGGATCACGAGCATACCTAGATATCATTTCTGAGGAGCTGATGCTAATGACCTTTCCTTTCTCACTTCAGACAAGAGCTTTTAGATGGCACAGAGTGTTGGGGAGGAAGATTGCTACATGGGGCGACCTTTAGATGTTGTTTCTGTAGAGATTTTACCCCCATCATAGAGCAGAGTTGATGCGGTATTGCATTCGAGATTTTTCAGTGCTGAGGTTACTTAGTCTTTTGAGGCGCTTTCTGGATCATGGATTTTTTTTGTGACTGACCTTGTCCAGATTGCCATGAGGGGGAATGACTACCGAACAGATTGCATTAGTCATTACTTCGTGTGATGGTTCACACCACAGTCCTGATATGGATTTATTTGAGACCATATTTGGGAGTACTTTCAGACATCCCATATTCACGAGATGATTTATTCGAGATAACAAACGAAGGATATATGACACCAGTTAAGTGTATGGTTACTTCATGCCGATTTATACAGTACACATCAGTCAGAGGATATGGATGCTACTACATCATATGATGGACGTGTTGAATACCATTGTGAGTTCCTAGAGCTGGACATTAGTCGAGTTCCCGTTGGTTTTACAGCCAGATTTTGAGCCAGTCCCGCACTGTCACGTCGAAGATTCTTGATTGTAGATCTGTTAGAATCCTAAGAAATTAGAGGAGGAGCCCACATCTCAACCGTCGTTTCAGTCATTTCCAGTGTCCATGTCTAGCTGATTCAGTGTCCTTTCTTCAGAAGATTTTCTCAGATTTAGATACACATTTGGATCCATCTCAGCATAGGACATCATTTTGATTTGACAGACCTAGCTAGTCCCATATTTTATGCTGTGTGTCCTCCCTTTTGATGAGGTCGATACATTTTTGGAGGACTTGATATTTGGCAACATAGATCTCCAGTTTTATTCTGATTATGCTTTCCCCACTGATGATTTCGCATTACTCCCCGAGGGTTATCTACGGGAGGATTCCACGTACCCGTGTATTCGTTTCACTGTCTGGGATTGTATCCGACCTATCGGATCACGAGACCGAATCTTCAGATGTTTGTGATCATGAGTCTGAGTTTTCTTACCTCGACGACCCTTGCGAGGATGAGCCGATCTTTGAGGTATTTGATGATTTTATTGATTTCTCTACATCACATACATAGGATAGTAACCTTTCTAGTGGAGTCTCCTGATCATGACTTCCCGTACCTTTTGAGACAATGATTAACATGGAGAATTCCCTGACAGATTCTTCATTCTCAACGTTCAATTTCTTCAGCTCCATTCATTCACTCCATGCATACCCTTGAGCCGATAATTTCTTTTATGCTACCAGAGCTCGATTTTATCTCCTCATATCTTTACCCGATAGTGAACACTCGCCTGATTGTTTACTTGGGTGTCATAGTTTACACTGTTGACCTTGTTATTCTTCTCCCACCGAGATTGCGACGACAGTTCAATATAGATACTGTCCTGAACCTCGATACATTATTATCCTAGCCTTTGCGCCCAACTGGGGTGTAAACTCCAGCGCTGGTTGAGAGGCACCTCAACATTGTCTTACTTGTATAGATCCATTCTGGTCCATATCATTAATTTTTTCTGTCTTTACACTCCATCTCCATCGTGTTATTATGCTATACTTGAGGCGTACTTTAACCAAAGTATAGGGGGGTGTCATGCTTTTTAATTATTCTTTTGATTCTTTTTACCTCTGTTTTACTGCCTATACTTAGGTATATTTTACCCTAAGTATAGAGGAGTAACCCAATAGGTAAACCCAATACATTATAACCCTCGGTTTTCCCCTTGTGCACAGTCTTCTATACTTAGGATTACTTGATCCTAAGTACAAGGGGTCACCGATTTCTATTGATTATATTCTTTTATTCGTCGTTGTAACATAATATTCTTTTCATTTTTCTATACTTAGCATGAGTTATGTCTTCCTTTACAGCTCTTTGATCACTATGAGGACATAATTCGAGCTAAGTATAGGGGGTGTCATATATATTGTATATATACTTTAGGCATAACTCGTACTTTCATAATTTTTAATATGGATAAAATACTGTATAAATACTTGCAAAATTCAGAAGTTAACTAATAAAAAGATGCAGAAATTTCCTAAAAATTCTTTTTATATATACTGATTAATAAGTCAGGTTAAAATATTTTGAAAATATTTCAAAAGTAGTTTGAAAATATATTTGAAAAAAATCTTTTGAAAACTATTTGAAATTTTTTTAACCTTTGTAAACATATTTAGCTTGTAAACATATTTCTTTTCTTTGTGTGAAATAAAAATTATTTTGTAAAATTATTTGCAAATGTTTTGAAAATGATTGAAAAATTATTTTAAAAAATCTATACACACTGTTTAAAAATGTTTACAAAGTTGTTTTCAAATGTTTGTAAATATTTGTAAAATTATTTGAATTTTTTTGGATTATAGTTTTCAAAATTATTTGTAAAATTATTTTCAAATAAGTTTAAGGAATATATGCATCGCAAAAAAAGTAATAAAATAAAAAAATTCCAACTGTATGTATACCTGTATTAAATTACTCAAGTTGTAAATCCTTTCATCTATTTCTTGTAAATAATTGACTCACTCATGTGTAAATATGTGTATCTCATCACTAACCCTTATTAAAAAAATGTATACACTTGTATATATTACTAACTATTTGTTTTATTAAAAAACTCTTTTTGCTTGTGCGTCATTTTCAAAAATTCATAGAAAGTTCAAAATTAGAAAATTATTTCACAAAAAGATTTTGCTTTGCTTTCTTTGCATTGCACATATTTTCTTGCATTTGCATTTGCATTTTTCAGGATAATATTGACATTTAAACTAAGTCTGGAATATAATTGAAGAATGTAGCTTAGTTGGACCTTAATCCACTTAATTTCAGAGGAACCTCATAAGAATTGGAGTTAAAGCCTTTTTAGGTCCTATTGACTTAATTCTTTGAGTCCATAAGACTGTGTTCGCATATCATCTTGATTAGTCTTAGTAGAATATTCAACAACACACACATGATTCTTTCAGATTGTGGCTTACCTTGGACAAGCACTCTTACACGTAGGCTCTTCATGGAGGAGGTAGTGAGGGGGCAGAATCTTTTGGCTTGGGGTAGCATACGAGGGTAGTACATCTAGGCGGAACCTCTCGTCCTCCTCTATGGAGGGAAGTGTGTCTCAACTTGGTTTGGTGATGTTGAGGTCTAAAGACAGGATGCGGTGAGGTTGCAATAATGCTTCAAAAGAGGGATAGTCTACTGACTCAAGAGGAAAAACTCCTTATGTACATGCTGCACGTTGTATATATTTTCCAAAAAAAATGTAGAATCTCCAAAAGTGGACATGTTTGATTGAAGAGTAAAATGCCTGCCGGAGCGTATATACAAGTGAAAAAAAAGATTAAGAGCTTCAAAGTCAAATGTTTGTAAGCTTGCATCGGATGACTTAGCTACACTGGTCATGCATCCAAGGATAGGTAGCTACACTGGTTACCGTCCATTCTCTTCTCCATCCCCTCTTCTTGAGCTGATTGTACTTGAACTTAGAAGGGAATACCTTCGCTCCTCGAGGAAAGAGTTGCTAGACTGGGGGACTAGAGTTACCTTGTTGAGAGAGACCGTTTCTTGCTATTTTTTCCACTTACACCGTACAAGTAAAGATCCAGTCATAAGAATTTGTGTATGTAGGACTTGTTCTGACCTGGCTGTTGAGGAGACCTGAATAGGAGTCTTGTGGAACTTAGAGACTGTAAGGTTTTTATATCCATTTCCCATTAAGATTCCGGCATACTAATAATCCAAAGGTCCAATAGAGCTCCATACTACAATTTTATGAAGATAAGTTTAAAAGTCAACATTGTTCTAATTTCGTTCCTTTTTCTTTTCTTTATTTTTATTTTCACTTATTTTCCAAATAAGTGTTTGCTAAGGGACTAGCAAAGGTAAATTATAGAGGAATGATGAATCCACGATTCATCGCTTTTATTATTTTATTTTAGCTTTATTTCCTTAGTCAAATACCTGTAAATACCCACTAATTTCATGAATTTACCATTTTGCATGCATTTGTTAAATATGCATTTTTACCACTTTTTATACTCAAATAAAAGAATAAAGAAGAAAAGGAAAAGAAAAGGAAAAATAAGGATTTATTTTGAAATAAATGCAGACTGACCCGAACCCCGAGAGAAGGTCAAGACTCGACCTGATCAACCAGGAATAAAGTAGGGGGGAGATTATGGTCTTTAATCCAAAAATAATTTGTACATATATTCCTTGTATATTGTATAAAATTTATACTATTTTTATTTGTATATAAATTGACCTCAATGAAATATTTTTCTAAACAAAAGTTGTAAACAAAAAATGTTTTGTAAAGAATAAAAATAATTGCAAAGCAAAATAATGTACAGATTACAAATAATCACACTCAGAAAAAGCCCATAAAGAGATAATTGAAAGACCAACTCCGACTCCATACGAAACTCAAATTGAATCATACTCACTTTCCATTGTACTCTAAATTAAATTATCTTTCAAATGGTTATGATTTCATAATTTTTTAGAGTTATGATTGAAAAGTTGATTTTCTGGGGTGGTTTGTGTAGTTTTACCACTTACTTATTTTATATATTTATTCAAATTTATTTTTTATACATAGTGTATATAATTGTAAATATTATTCATTATAAAAATAAAAAATTTAAAAAACAATAAGATTAAAAAAGTATTAAACATAATTTCCTTATTGTACATGTATATAATGTACTATATATGTGTATCACATGTATATAAAACTTTTTCCTTAAATAACTATCTCAAAAAAAACAAATAATTAACCTTTATTAATTAAATAAATAAAGTGACTAAAATAATTCATTTAATTAATTAACTGTATATAAAAATGTACCATATGTTATAATTCAATAATTACCTTCATTAGCCACCAATAAGGTGGCTCTTTTTATTTTTGGTAATTATTAATTATTATTATTATTGTAATTACGAAAATTCATTTTATTTATTTATTTTATTAATTCCACCACTAAACACCTTCCTCTTTTATAAATATCTTCTTTTTTGTATTTCATCTTCTTTTTAATGCGTCTTCCTTCCTTCATTATTCTTTTATCAATCTTTGGTGGAGAGGAGCCCAATCTCCAATAATTCTTATCGTAGAAGGGTGTCCAGACTCTAAACCGTCTGGTGATAGCAAGTCGGCTTTCATCAAGGACACTACAATATACCCAATCCTAAGGTGAGATCCATTTTATTTTTTTGTTGTTCTTCTAGATTAATTTTAGATTTTATAGACATTTACTTGTATAATTTCTGCTCGTAGTTGGCATCATTTCCGACCTCATATTTGATTTCCGATCCGACAAAGATTTTTCACCTCATTTTCGTGGCCTCTTCATTTCACATTCTATCTCACATAATCTAACAACTCCGGTTACGCACGGTGATCGAAGATCCGGGTCCATCTTCCATATCGTAGGATTCGCATCCGTTCACGCATCCTATTTTATCTAAAAAAATTAAAAAACCAAAAAAATCATATAGTTTTTTCTTTATCAACTAGAATCTGTTTTGCAAAAATAAAATAAAAAAATAAAATAAATAAAAAAACAGCTTTCTTTTTTCTATTTACATATCATGCGGTTCTTAAAAAAAATATAAAAATTAATAAATAAAGAAAAAAAAAGATCACGGCTTCAGTCACCGCTCCCACCGTCCGCCGCGCACCGTCATCATCTCCAGCACGACGGTTCCCCCTACCGTCCACCAGTCTCGCCTGCACCTGACGAATCCGCTCCAGCCCACGCCCATCGCTACTGGCCGTACCTCGCCGCCCGCCAGTCCAGCAGATCGCCCGCTTCGTCAGGCGGCGCACCCACCGCACGCGCGACCACCGCCTGGAATCCCCCGCCCATCGCCTCTAACCGCCTGGGCGGTGCTGCTCCACCAAGGCCAGAGACCCCTGAAGCGTGGCCGCATCTTCCTCGTCGTCGACTAGGTGGCACCCTCCGTAGCTCGCGCCACCTCCGGACGCGACCGCAAACCATCTCTGTTGCAGCCCGCCACTAGTGCGTCACTCCCGCCAAACCCGCAATCGCCGATCGCAGCCTCCATTCACGTCGACCGTCGTCCAGCTGCCTGAAGCAACTCCCTCTGCCCAACGGTGCCATGCGTCCTCCGTCATTGCCGCCGACGACAGCCTGTCTGGGCCTGTTTGGTTGTAAGGTTGGGCAGGGTTGGCCCAACCCTGGTTACTATTCATAAGGGTCCTTCCTCCTCACAGATTACTATTCACCCATCCCAACCCAGCCTAACCCAACCCTGCCCAACCCTGCAACCAAATAGGCTTGTGTGAGAAGAAACGAAGTAGGTCAACAGAAAATCCCTGGGTTCGTTTGGTTTGCAGGGTTTGAGCAGGAGGAGGGTTGGGTTGGCCCAATCTGGGGTATCCCTCCTTCCAAACATCCCAATCCTCCTCACAGTTTACTATTCACAGGGGTATTCCCAACCCAACCCAACCCTGCCCAACCCTGCTGGGTTATCCAGGGGTGGATAACCCGGATTTGAGTTTGTGTGTTTGGTTGATGGGTTAAGGGTTGGAAAGGGTTTGTGTGATGTGATTGTATTGGAATTTGAAAAAGCTGGTAGTTATTATTATATGATTGTATTGAAATTTGAAAAAGTGGGTAGTTGTTGTGATGTGATTGTATTGAAGTTTGGAATAGTGAGTAGAAGTTGAGTATTTTATGATTTTTAGATGATATGATGGTATAATATATATTTTTTTGATGGGAAGGGAGTGGGCCCCACAAGTGGGTTAGAAGTGTGGGTTTTGGGGGATTACCCACCCAAAGTGGGGGGTAACCCCCAACCGAACGGGGCCTAAGGGTGTGTTCGTTTGGGGGGTTACCCTCCACTTTGGGTGGGTTACCCCCCAAAACCCATATTCCTAACCCCACTTTGGGGTCCACCATCTTTTCATAAAAAAATATATATTATACCATCATATCATCTAAAAATCATAAAATACTCAACTTCTACTCATTATTTCAAGGGATTTTTACCCGACAGACCCTATAATCTTTTGCAATTACCGCTACGACCTTTGAAACATCGTAATTCCTCCATCGACCCAGTAAACTTGCTCCGTCTTATCCAATAAACCCTGCCGTCAATTTTAACTATATTTGAGTCAAAGACTTGGGTTAGTCTTAAGTTAACCTAACTAATTTACCATCCAACGGTTAGGATTAGCCGAAATAAAAAGAATAAGAAAAAAAAAATCAAAATCCGGATGCCGGCAGGGAGGAGGGCCTCCAGCGCGAGGGTGGGGCAAAGCGGCGGCGGCCCGGGGAACTCCATCGTTCAGGGGAGGGGGGCTTCATCTTCGGCAGGGGGCGCGAACAGGGGGGATCCATGAGCAGCAGCGCGGCTGGGGGGGGAGGAGCTCCATCGTTCCCGCGAGGGGGTAGCAGCAGCGCGGGGGGGGGGGGGGCTCCACCGATCCCGCGAGGGGGCAGCAACAGCGCGACGGGGGAGCTCCATCGTTCCCGCGAGGGGGGGGGCTCCATCGTTCGGCAGGGGGAAGCAGCAGCGCGGAGGGTTGGGGGGGGGGTCATCTACGGGGGCTCCATCATTCCCGCGAGGGGGGAGCAGCAGCGCGGCAGGTGGGGAGGGGGGTCATCGACGGGGGCTCCATCGTCGGCAGGGGGGAGGGAGAGTTGCATCGTCGGGGAGGGGGGGACCGACCGGCGGGGGGGGGGGGGGGGTGGTCTCGGATGATGGAGTGCCACTCCATGTAAATTTAATGAACAAAATGGGTATAATATAAATGAATATAACGGAATCTGGTTAAGTTTAACGGGTCAATTAACGGGCTTCAACCGTAGGGTCTGTAGGGTAGGGTTAACAAGTTTACAGGGTCGGGGGAGGAATTACGATGTTTCAAAGGTCGTAGCGGTAATTGCAAAAGATTATAGGGTCTGCCGAGTAAAAATCCCTTATTTCAAACTCCAATACAATCACATCACAACAACCACCCACTTTTTCAAATTTCAATACAATCATATCATAATAATTACCAACTTTTTCAAATTACAATACAATCACATCACGCAAACCCTCCCAACCCTTAACCCACCAACCAAACACACTAACACAAAACCGGGTTATCCACCCCTGGATAACCCACCAACCAAACGCACCCTAAGGGCTATTAAAATTTTTGGACAAATTGTATACTCATCCATGTAAGTTTTATAACTAGCAAGAAAGCCCCTATCCATATCAAGTCATGTGCCATGCACGTCCTTTCTAGGTAATTTGCATTTTTGTCCTTTTGTTTAATTATTATTATATTTTTTGCAAAAAACTTCAAACATTTACGTTTCAGTCCATATCATCACAGACTTTATTTTGCTTGCTCTTTTCATTAAAAAATGTTTTTCATGCTATAAAAATCCTGCAAAAATTTGTGAATATTCCTGTTGTGTTCCTCTTAATTGTTTATAAATTTCATTACATTTTGTTATTATTTGATATTTAAAAAAATAAAAATATTGCCATTTCCTCTATCTGAACTTTAAAAAAATCATAAAAATTCAAATATTATCTAAAAAATTCGAAAAATTAGATTAGGTGTATTTTATTGTCCTTTATTTTCTTTCCAAATTTCATGCATTGATTATTTATAAAACCCCAAAAAATTGCAAAATACTAAAAATCTTCGAAAAATTGTAGAGAAATAAAAAAATGTTATTTCAGTTTTTGTGTGTAGATATTTATTTATACTTTATCATAAAAATAATTTCTAGGAGTTTTGGGCATTAAATTAATTTTAAGTTGCAAATTACTCCAGGCTATGCACTGTTTGTCATTTTTGTCATTGTTTGATTTTTTGAAAATACAAAACATCTGAAAATTCTACAAAAATTCTCATAAACATTTTTAAACCTATAAAACAAAAAAAAACATTTTCTCTGGATTTTTCTGAGCATTTTTGATAGCATTGAAAAATACAGAAAGAATGTGTGTGCATATTTTATCTTGTGTGCTTATTTGAAAACCATAAAAAATTGAAAAATAAAAAAACCACTAAAAATTCATTTTATTTTGCTTTTAAATTGGACTACTGAGTTCTTTTATTGTGCTCCTTGTGTTTGACCCTAGTCGCTATTCCATGTAAATTAAATAACGAAGACTGCTTGTATTTGATTGATTATTTCTTTTTTTAAGTGGTTGTATATATTTTTCTCTTGAGTTAGCTGATTAATTGGGGTTGCAATGACCATTGAAATATTTTCATACTTAACCCTAGTTGATCGGCTGCTCATCAGTGCCCCTTTCTCATGAAGAAAATATCAAATTTCATGAGATAAAATCAAAATATTCATCGCTCGGATCATCAACTTGGATTGCGAGAAGCACACATCTCATCCACGTGCTCGCAAGCACCTCCTTCGTCGATACAGACTTCGTACATGAGGTATTTTACTCTAGAGACAAGGATCACAATCACGCTTCAAGAGATATTCTTATATTTTATTTGTAATCTTGATGAAATGATTTGAGAAGTGTTCTTGAATCATGTGATTTCATCTCTTTAAAAATTCTAATTTTCGCTACCTCGAGTTATTAGTATGACTAGTCGCTCTTGATCGTATTTGATGCAATCTTCACGCTTCCGTGATCCGCTAAGGCCCAAACACTAGCCTTCAAGTGGTATTGGAGCCTTAGCCAAAGGTATTGGATGTGATCGAAAACCCTATGTAAATAAATTTTGTATATTAATTGTCTGAGGACTCATAGTTTTTGCATAAGATGCAAGTTTTGAATTGTTTATCGCTAAAATGAAAAGATCTTGTTTATGCACTATTTGTACGATTTTTTTGGATAATAAAACATATTTATAATTTATAAATATGTCACCAAAATAGTAACTTATTTTTTCCACCAAAAGTGCATGAATTAAAATTTGAAAAGTTCTTGAAACGAAATTATTTTTATATGTAATTACGGGTCTATAAGAAATTAGTTTTCTTACTTTTTCCCTATCATGAAGATGAAATAAATACCTTTAAGTAGATAATTAAACGAACAAACCTCTCGAATTTTTTTCATGCGATTCAGACTTTGGTTGCCATAGATATTCCATATTAAGTGGATATGGGTCGGATGATGATTCAATTATCAAGATCGCTTTCTTGATGTGTTTATCATTCAGTGAAAATCAAGGAAATTATGATTTTTGCCTGATTAAATTTGATTCTTAATTTTTATGAAAATATTTGAATAAACGTCAACAACCATCGGATGAGAGTTTCATGAGAAAACCCTAGTTTATCCTACAATAGTTGTAGGACAACTTTTACATGCAAAATCAATAACATATTTGCTTGATATGACTAGAAATTTAGGGTCATTTAAAATTTTAGGATGCCTAATATTTTCTGAGTGATTACTATATATGTATCATGCCGGTCACCGAGGGCATGTGATCAATAAAACCTCTTAGTATAATATGTACCAATTATGTTGTTTAGAATTGATCCGGTGATGGTGTTTAGGCCGTGGATATGCTAATGTGTTAACTAACTGACACCATGCACTACAATGGAAGTGCTTCCTGTTAGCATTATCTATCCGACTTGATTTGGTCTGTTTCAAGGATGGGTAGCATGAGAAGTCTCCATGTACTTTAATCAACTAATTGGGATAATACAATTGTTCTAATGTGAGGGTGTATACTATATAGTGATATCAAGAACCCTAATTGTTTGTTGGTAGAATTGGATTGATTAATTTAATATGATTAAATTAATTAGATCCAATTAAAGTAAACACTCTATTATGAATAAATATGTAATTCCCTTAGAAGAATTAATTATGTGAATATGATTCATTATATTTAATTAAATATTGAATGAGATATAGAGGACCATATAATTGACATCCATAGTCCCCTGTCAAAGTAAAGGGTTTTGTTGTCATGGATTATATGTAGGAGATGCATGTTCGATGTGACAACTCTTATATACAAGTGCACATGTATCATGCTTTTTTCTTCTAGAAAGAGTAAGGCAGAATGCACAGTGACCCCAATATCGATTCCTCATATTATTGAGATGATATTGGATTGTGCACATCGAGTTCTGTTCCCGTTGACTGTTGGCTCAATTAACAATGGGACAAAATCACCTTAGGGGTAGTGGGTAGGGTGTTAGAGACTGATTAGGAAATGCAAATTGGACTCGCAAGGCAGAATGAATTCCCGCTTCTTTTTATCCAAATTACAATTTCTAATATTATTAGGATGCAACAAATGTAAAAGGAGATCTGGATCTTGTTAGAGATATAGCGGTAATTATATCTCTTGATTTGAAAGTTTAATAAGGGAATGGACTTTCAAAGTTGAAAAGGAAAGATTAATTTGATTAAAAATTCTTATTTAAAGAATTTAATTATATAATTATTCATATGTTCTAATATAGTTAATTCTTAATTTCAGACCATGAAATACTTGAACTCGCTCAACAGGATTCTGGTGGGCAAGTAGTTGACCGGACCAAATTATTCGGACTGGATCTTTAATCTGGACCTTGTTCGTTCCACGGATGGCATTACTTATGTGCTCACAAAGAACAAGCACACAAACCCTCAAACATTGGAAGGACTCAAATTCAATGAAAATGCTGAAGATCATTCACTTGTCAGATGTTATATTCTGGGGTCTTTGTCCAATGTGCTTCAGAAGCAACATGTGAACATTGATACAACTCATGATATAATGTTAAATCTAAAAGAGATGTTCGGTGATGTAAACTGCACTCAATGTTATAATGTTATGAAAGAACTTATTCGTTGCAAAATGCAGGAAGGGACTTTGATTCGACAACATGTAATCAAAAGGTCTAGTTATCTCTCTGAACTGGATACTCTCGGGGAATCATATGGACGCAAACATGCAATCTGACTTCATTCTGCTATCTCTACCCAAGTATTTCAATAACTTTGTGGTATCATACCACATGAAAAAGTTATGCTTGACCGATGTTGAATTAATGGCTTCATTAAAGTCCGCAAAGATGCAATGAAGAAAGAAAATCCCACTGGCAATGCAATGGTTGCGCATAGGCCAAAGGGAAGCACGATTGGAAGTATAGGACTCGGAAGGGTCTGACTCAGAAGAAGAAGAAGAAGAGTCAAGTTGTTGACTCATATTCTAATGCTTTTACATTGATAGCATCTAAAAAGACCAACGTCTGCCATAACTACAAGAAGCAGAGCACTGGAAGTGTAACTGCCTGTAATACCTAAAAATTACCAAGAAAGGTAAAGCCTTGACAAATATAAAATCTACTTTCATCATTGAAATTAATTTTTCCATAGGACAAGAAGGTTGTTGGATCATTGATTATGGTGCTTCCGTTCATGTATGCAATTTGGTGCATCTATTTCAGGAAACTAGGAATCTTGATTAAAGGGAGATAGTCATCTATATGGGATCTGATGCAACTATCACAACAATTGCCGTCGGGCCCGGCAAACTATCATTATCTAGTGGGAAAGTCCTAGTACTTAAAGACTATCTTTATGTTTTGCATGATAGAAGGAATCTTATATATGTATCTAAGCTAGTTAAATGGATATTCATTGTCGTTCTTTAATAAATTTGTCATAAGTCGTTATAATACATATATTGCAAATGGTATTCTAACTTCTTATGGACTCTATGAATCATGCATTGATGAATGTCATGGATGTTACTACCACTAATGAAAACCCTAAAAGAACCAGATAGGATAGAAATCATTCAAACATGACTTTGCGTTAAAGGTTTGGTCATTTATCTGTTGATAAAATCAATAGATTGATAAAGGATGGTCCCTTATATTTTTTCTACAGGTCAAAACTTAGACTACCTGTGAACATTGTATTAGAGGTAAAATGACATGGACGCCTTTCCGTAACAAGGTCACACGATGCGAGGGTATTATTGACCTAATACATATCGATGTATGGGGTCCCTATAGTACCGAAATCCAACATGATATCGATATTATTTGATGTTTATCGATGACCATTCGCAATACGGATTTATCTTCCTATCAGTTTGATTCTCAACCAAAGCCACAGACTCTTTAAATGAATTTAAGGAATACCTCAAAGAGGGGGGAAATGTATCCAATCTTGCTCCTCCTAGAACTCCTAACTTATGGTGTTGCTGAAAGACGCAACATGACCATTATGGACATGGTTCATTCAATGATGAGTAAAGCACATTTACCTCTTAGTTTTTGGGGATATACAATAGAGACTGCAATATATATTCTGAACAAGATTCCTAGCAAATCTGTATCTAGAACCCCTCATGAGCTTTGATATGGTACCGAGCTCAGTGTTAGACACTTGAGGATTTGGGGTTGCTTGGTCCATGCGAAGAATGTGGATGCAAATAAGCTAGAATCTCACACTTGAGAGTGCTACTTCATTGGGTATGTAAAAGACAATATTGGATACTAACTTTCCAACCCTGAGACTCAAAAGATCTTGTTGATAGGTTGTTCAGAGGATCCTAACATTCGATCTTGGAGGGTTTGCGGTGCTCGACAAGTCGGGTCCGACAATCGCCGTTTCGACCGCTCTCTCGACTCTCGGATAGTGAACAAAATCAAGCAAACAATCAACCCACAATTATGACATAATCAATGAAATGATGTGGGGTGAAATTTATTATACTATGCAAATAAATGTGTATAATCAAGCAAGTGTATGGGTCGAACCACTGAAAGCAAATACGTGGATATGCAAATAATTATTGTCTATAGAAAATAAACAATAACTATTTTTGTGCCTTTTGCCTTTTTTTGTTTTTTAATTACATTTATTTATTATGGACTTTTAATATTTTATGTTTTATTTTTATATTTTTATGATTTTTAACTTCCTTTTCTTTTTAATTTCTAATAAGTATATATATATATATCTAATTTTATATATAACATTATGTATAATATAATAGCTATATATGATATAAATATACAATAAATATATAAAATAAAAAATATGATTGATCAAAATCCTTTTATTTTTAAAGGGTTTAAATATATTTATAAGTACTTATATTATTATTAATTATGTAAGTATATATGTGTATATAGTCAATATAGGTTTTTACATTTATAACTATAAATATGTAAAATTTAATAAAATAAATTGTTTTTTCTTTTTTATATTTCTTATATTTTTTTTATATTTTTATGTTTTTTGGTTGTTTTTGCTAATGTTTATGTATTTTTAAAGTTCAAAATACTATAAAACATGGAGTTACTAAATAGACTGAACTTTTTTGAGATTTAAAAAATAGATAACAAGCTTAAATTTCTCAAAACTAATTTTAATATGTAATATAAATAAAAATATAAAAAAGAAGACTATTTTTTGGGTTATATATATTCTATTTTTTTAAGGTTAGGAGGGTTTTTCAATTTTTAGTGTTTTCTTTTATTTTTATGTGATATTTGGTTTGTAGCTTTATTACATAGTAATATAATATGTATATATTTGAAATTTTTAGATAAGTTTTTCTAATCTTTTTGTATCTTTATATCCGAACATCGAATAAATAGCTCTTAAATGATTTTTAATAATGGGAAAATATAAGTAAATGCTAAATTAAAATATCATCATGAATAAGCAGTATTTGAAGAATTTGCTATAATTTCCCACAATATTTCGAGTACATGATCTATTTAATAAAAAATAAAAGACACAAAATTAATTATGTAGTGCTGACAATGGTGTAATTGCAATACAGTTAATTTACAAGGATTGTAATGCAATTTAACCCAAAGTTTTAAACTTAAATTACAAAGTTTTATACTTAGTTGAAATAAAACAACCCAGAGAGGTATTGCTGCAAAGTGCCCACCTCATGTGTGGACGCACATGAGGCGAGCTGGCACAAACTAATATGCAATATATAAAAACCTCATGGTAGTCCATCTAATTTTTACACTTTTATTCACACTACAAATATTATTTACAGAGCTAAAAGGAAATGTACAAAACGTGGAGGGGGTTCTGTTCCATTACCCCTCGAATCGGCACGATCCAATGCCCAGAGATGATTCAGTTACGTACATCGGACGGTGGAGATACCACCATACCGTGTTGCCGCTGGACGCTCGAGATCAGATCCGACCCTTGATCTGATGGTGGTTGAATGACTATAGGATCTGGAGAGTGGGCTCCATCGGACGTTATAGCTTCATTCCTCCAAAATAGGAAAGAACACATGAAGTGTCTTCCCATATTCATCGATTGCTCGTGCTCCAAGGCTCGATCCAGGCCGTTGAGATGTTCTGAAGGTTTCTACAACTGATCTACAATGAATGATGCCTTCTAGAAAATCCAAGACCCATCGATGGGATCCTGACAGGTCGAAGTAGCTCAAGCACCTAAGGACTGAGTTCTTGGGAAAGATTAGCCTTAGTTGAGCCTGTCTCCCTCAGGACTTGCAAGGTTAGACATAACACACACAAGCAGAGGTCCCTAGGCCTTTATCGGGTAAAATAGGTGATGGTGGAGGCGACGATGCTCTGGTGTGTGACAGAGGAAAAGCATCGAACCGCTGATCCCCATGGGATCAGGTTGGTCAGATGTTTCGAGGAGATGTAGAAATGGAAATAGAAGGTGATGGGGTGGTTAGGGTGGTGCGAAACAAAAGGAAGGGCATGTGCTACAGTGGCTGGAGCTCTAAAGCCCCGGCATACACTAATCCTAAGTTCTATCCCATGAAAAACAATAAAAACTTAACTAAAGACATAGATAAAATACAGGAGGAAAATCTATTCTAAAAAAGCAATAAAAGGGACAACTCATACCTAGTTTTGACATCGTGGAGCAGAGACATGGTGGAGCGGAGCTCCGACCATGGGATTGAGACATCCAAGCACTTATCCACACTAAAAGGGTTGGGGAAACCATGCTGTCACCATGAGCTTCAATCCACATGATCCTCGTTGGGGTTACGCACTTGGAAGACTCACCAAAAAACAAAAATTAGCGATGGGGAAAATATATAAAAGCGAAGGAGAGGGTGACTTTGTGAAGAATCTACATCACGAATGGATGTATTTACAAAGATGCTAAGAGCATGGCAAGGAGACAATCGAGGAATGAAGGTTTTTGCAAAAGAAAGTAGACTCCCTCGATCAATGGTTCATGCATGAAATTTTTTTGAAGAGAGGGGTGTGCAACTTTGACATGAGTGAGAGAGGAGAGGGGAGGAGCACCGGGCAATTGACCTAAGGTCAACTATCCACGACTTCTTATTGGGCCACCTAAGCCCGCTACATGACAAAATAGGGGCTAATTCCCTTAATAAATGGATTAAAAATAATAAATGGTATTATTATTTTTTGTGAAAATATGAAAAATATTTGTTATTCAATGCAGTATTTTATTATGATTTTTTTTATTTTTACAAGTAAATTTGTTTTGTGTTGCTATTTACAAGTACATACATAGGTATATATACTTGTATTTGATATATTTTATATTTTATTTTATAGTTTACAATTTATTATTTCATACATATATTTTATATAATTATAATTTATTTAATTATATGTGTATGAATTTTTATTATATTTTTCTGAGTTTATTTATATACTTAAATAATTAGGTATATTTATTATATATGTACTTTATAAGTTTAATTCATCTATGTATTCCATAACTTTATTTATTTTAATATATTTTTAATTATTTTATTTATTATTATTTAAATGTATTTTTAATAATATTTAAAATATAAAAAAATATAAAAAATTTAAAATGTAAAGAATAAATATAATGAGTATAATATGCATGTATATTGCATAATGAGGGTCCAAAAGTCAACTTTTACGTCTTGAATCTAAATTGAATGTAAACACCTTCATTAAATAAATAATTTAATTTTATAAATAATTAAGGCGAGTTTGGTGAATTTTGAGTTTGCATGGAGATGATGCATGTCTGGAATGTTTTCTTTACAGTTTTTTTATTTTGTGTGTCCCAAGCACAACGTGGATTATTTTTGAATGAAATAAAATTTGTATTTTTCTATGCATTTTTGTACAACTTTCATATATAGGTTTTTATTATTTAATGTATAATATTAAGAAATAAAATAGGTCCCAAAATGTTTTTTTGACAAATAAAATTTAGGGTTTAATTCTATTTTCTGCATACTTTCTCTATCCTATCTCCCCCTATTTTATTCCTCATCGACCAAGTCAATTATTGACTTAGACTCGAGGTCTATGGTCACGCAGTGTCTGTGACACTTTCTTCTTTTTCTTTTTATTTTCTTTTATTTATTCTTTTATTTTGTCATTGTATACAATATTTTATACAATATTTGTGTGTCTATTATTGATTGTTATTTTTTACAAATTAATGATATATACATACGTTTAACTAGGGTTTAAGGCCGAAATGAATGAATATAGGTGATGAAATGGAGGTTCATCACCCCATATACTTGCCTTTGTTAGTCACTAACAAACACTTATGCCTACAAGTACTTAAAAATAAAGAAAAGAAAAAAATTGGTTCGATTTTAAATTTTAATCTGTCTTCATAAAATCAAAGTTTGGAGCTCAGTCAGACCTTTGGATTTTTGTTTTGGTCAGAACCTTATTGGAAAGCATTCTTGAAACTCTACTGCCTCTAAGAACCACAAAATTTTGCCCAAGTTTCCTTAAAAGTCATGTCAAAACAAGTAGATGTCATATGAAGCCCCTTATGATTACGAGTCTGTCTTGTATAGTGTAAGTGATATATAGCTCCTCTCAGTTGATGCAATAAAGAGATAGTCTTCTCCAACATGGTGACCCTAATTCCCCAATCCAGCAACTCTTTCCTCGAGAAACGAGGTATTCCCTTCTAAGTTCAAGTGCAACTGGCTTAAGAAGAGGATATAGAGAAGAGAATGGATGGTAGCCAGTGTAGCTACCTATCCGAGGATGCTTGACCAGTGTAGCCAAGTCATCCAATTACAGGCTCACATGAATCTTTAACTTTGAAGCACACGCTTGGTTATTTTCCTATATACATACTCCGACGAGAATTGCTTTTGCTGTCTATTTTTTTTTGGAGTTTTTGATTTTGCATTTTTGAATACTATTTACAATAGCTTTTACATAAGGAATTTTCCTCTTGCGCTGGTAGACTATCCCTCTTTTGAAGCATTATTGCAATACACAACCTTCTATCCTTGGACCTCGTCGCTACTGGATCGGGTTGGGGCATAATGGCCACAAATTGGGACTTCATATGTTTCCATTCGTTGTGTAACATGCTTGAAAATCTAGCCCTCTACCACTTCAACTGAGTTGAGCAAAGTGTAAGGTGCAACCGTGCAAGTTAGGTCATTGTCGACAAGAGTCATGCGTGTGTTTCGAAATATTCTACTTAGGTAGTCAAGATGATATCTGAACCTAGTCTTGTTGTCTCAAAGAATTAAGTCTACCAGACCTGAAGCGACTCAATTCCAGTTTCTATAAGGTTCCTGTGATTAAGTGAATTAAGGTCCAACCAAGCTCCAATCTACAGATTTTACTTAAACTAATTCAATTGTCATTATCAATCCAAAAAATGCAAACACAATGTAATAAAAAGAAAATCTTGTTGTGCAACATTTTCTGATTTTTGAAATTTTTATGGATTTTTGAAAAACTTTTGCAAAGTTTTGTGCATTTTTCGAAAACATTTTAAAAAATTTTATGGGTTTTGTTTTTTTTCAAAATTTTAGGGATTTTTGAATAAAGGTTAACGAAAGCAGTATGTGCATATATTTATACAGGAGTGCATCAATATTTACAAGAATTACTTTAAGAATTTACATGAGGCATTTATACATGAATAAATTAGTTATATTTTCAATTTTTTTAAAAATATATTTGATGATATTATCTACAAGGTTCCCAAAATAATTTGAAAACAATTTTACAAACATTTTGAAAACTTATTTGTGCAAATAATATTGACAAATAATTTCACAAATATTTGCAAAATTTTAAAATAAATGATTTTGCAAAGATTTTTCGAATATAATATATATAATTTGAAAATATTTTTACAACTATTTTTCAAATAATTTATATTTTCAAAAATTTTATTCAAACAAATGAAACAATTTTTGCAAACAAAAAGTTTTTAAATGGTTTGAAAACATTTTGCAAAAGTTTTCCAAACGACTTTCAAACAATTTTAAACCATTTTTCAAATAATTTTGCAAAATATTTTTAAATAATTTATTACTTAGTATATATAAATAATCTTGAAGAATTTTTATGCATATTTATACTAATTTATTCTTTACAGTTGATTAATCGTATATTCATACCCATACTGTATATTGGCAGTTTTATTCAAAATACGCAAGTACGAGTTATGCCTAAAGTATATATAATGTATACACGACCCACTATACTTAGCTTGAGCTATGCCCTCATAAATTAAAGAGAAAAGAGGAAGACCTAACTCGTACTAAGTATAGAGAAGCCTATACTACAATGAGTGAAGAATGAAAGAATGAGAAGTCGATCGCCCCCTATACGTAGGATGAATTAATCCTACGTATAGAGACCTAACTCGTACTAAGTATAGAGAAGCCTATACTACAATGATTGAATAATGAAAGAATGAGAAGTCGATCGCCACCCTATACGTAGGATGAATTAATCCTAAGTATAATAGACTATATGCAAAATGCAGGGAGGGTCGAGGGTGGGAACAAACAGATCAACAACTCGGTATGTCTCTCTCTATACTTAGGGTAAGAGATCCCAAAGTGTAGATAAGAATACGAACAAGAGAAGTGGTAGGTGTGGGGACCATTAAATCGATAAAAAAGAAAAAAAACGATGCAGGAAGGAACACATCACCCCCTTATACCTAGGGTAAGAGATCCCTAAGTATAAGCAACAACGTGAGTGACAAAACAGAACATACATGAACAACAAGGTGGCTACACCCCATATACTTAGGACAAAGTACATCCTAAGTATGGACACAAAGATTTGACGAATGATCTGAGTGTAGGTCATCTGGTGGGAGAGGTTAAGGATGAAAAGACAAAACATGGTATATATGAGCAGTAATGAATGGTGAAGTACAAGATGGTACCTGACAATCAAATATCGCACTCTTGTCATCGTCTCCATGTGAGAACAATGACGCAGTCATAAAAAGAAAGACACTTGAATATGCAATCAAGTGGGTGTCTACTGCTGGAAAAAGCAGATCGAAAACTAAGCCAGGGTCGGTAGCAGAAGATAAAACATCAGCTCATAAGAATAATGTAAGGGAACGAAGTTGATATAGTAAGATGTAGAGGAAGAAAGAACAGTGCATAATCCTCCATGTCAATCATAGTCTCAATAAGATACGAAAAGCGAAGAACATGAGACTCTCTATGATACCTGATATCCGGTGTACATAAGGTTGAAAGGTCATAGATAATTTCGAACATCACAGGACATGACTCATTCTTGCAAGAGTCGTCAAGTCTAGAAGACTCAAAGGAGTCAGATCCATCAGACGGATTAGAAGAAGCGATCTTGGCAAGCCACAAATCATCTTACCATCGTAGGGAGAGACTGTAAACCAGGAAAATGTCGTAGTCTCCCTCAGACAACCCTTAGGGAATACTACGAACTAAACAAGGAATAATAAGAAGAATATGGCTCATCCTTGCAAGGAATGTCAAGGAGAACAGACTTGAAGGAGTCAAGTAAGATAGAATAATCGATCTCACGATCGGACATATCATATACATACCCAGACAGTGAGACCGAATGCTCACATCGTACGACTCGATTTCGTGCTCCCCCAGAATGGAAGCACAATCAGCGAGTGAAATCGAGCATAAAGAAAATATTGCATCCTCCTACACATAGTCCTCAGGGAGTAATGCAAAGTAAGTCAATGGAAATCGGGGCAATGTTGGCATATAATCTTAGGTCCTCAAGAAATAGGTCAATCGTCTCCAACCAAAGGGAATAAAGCCATGGGAGGGACGAAGATCACATGTCAGTCACAATGCAATCCCTCAAATAACCAGATTAGCTGAAATGGCTCAAGATATCAGACAAAGATTCTCTAAGTGCCTAACATGAGATGGAGGATGGATCAATCAACGAAATGAGTGAAACCATGCGTGCTCCGAGCACCTGCTTTGAAGCACAGAAAGAGATAGTACATCAATCACCTGAATCAGGACAAGTGGAACCGAACAAAGTATTGAACAATCACAACTCAAGGTATCATTCTCATCAGCAGATAATATGGAATGGCTTGCATCCTCAATATGATGTGCAAGGTCAAAAATCCTCAATAATGCATTACACCCATAATCATGTAAAATCAGAATCGTCAAGAATATCTATGCATGTATCATATCCAAGCACACTCATTTCAACCTCCTCAAATTTGCTAGGCTTACGCAAGTAATTAATGCAATCAAAGTCTCTATGTGGGCCTCATAGCTCAACACAACATTCTCGGGTGAGAGAAGAAATGACACATGATGGAACGAAGAGGGTAGGTAAGATCAGGCGAAGCAAATATAAAATTGTGGTTCAAGAAGAGAGTCTTCTTGAGCCAAACTAGAGATAGGGTGATATGGATGAAAAGAGAGTCGCGAGATCAAGCTACTAACATGGAGATCAAGACCCAATATCACAACACAGATAAAAATAAATAAAACATAATATAGACAAAGAAAGGGGGGAAGGACTTCAGAACTAAAAAACCCAGGGGCTTGAACACTCAAATAACGATGAATGTGAATGGATTCAAAGTCGCAAACAATCTACAAAGCAAACTCCATATTCACCTACTCAACACAGTGAAGACAGAAGATAACTGTCATTTATCATTTCATGTTCAGAGATAGGTGATTTTAATCAATTATACAAGATCACATGTGTACTCTCCTATAGTGATCGTGCCCAAGTTAGAGCAGCATACTGTCTTAAACATGAGATACTTCATCTAAGGTTGGAGGCGAGTGCTTGCGGCAAGTAACAGTGCCCAGAGCTGACCCAAGCACTTGGGGGAACAAGTCCAAGGATGGGGGCTCTAATCCTTAGGTGTATGTACCTCACTCAATCCGAATACAACCCATGTCCAATGTAGGAGTTGCTCTTCTAAAAACAATGAATCCATTACCTTTAAATTCGAGAGTCAAGTAGATGTCGCGGTCCCGATTTTATTTAGGTTCTCACTTTTTTGGTGTAGGCTCATGAATTCATTAGGAGTTTGGACCTAAATTAGTCGATCAAGCAATCCTAAGTCTAAGGGCTCAATCACACAAATAAAAAAAGAAAGCTCAAAACATGAAAAACAAAGGGAAAACATGGAGAATACAAATAGAAAAAAATGAGGAAAACTTGAAAAAGCCGACGAGGCCCCCAGGTGAATAATCACCCGAGCAATGGACCTTAGAGTGTGTATAGTGTCCAAAATGTCCAAGTGTACATGTATTATTACACATTAATAATGAAATCTCTCTCTCTCTCTCACATACACAAAAAAATAAAAGAGAAAATGCTACACTGAAAACTTTGCCCCCCTCTTGCTCTCTCTAATTGACCTATAGAGAAAAGGCTAATCTCCTTGCAGCTCGGGTGCCTCGGCTTTCTAAGAAGTAGCCTTCACCATGCGGTACCTCGTAAGAAATTCAATAAAGAAAATGGTCAGAAGCTGATAAAAAAGTATTTATACAAGAATTAAAAGATGAGAAAATATGCAGATGAATATTTACACTAAAACCTATCCTAAGTGCTGCTCCCCTGCAACGGTGCCATTTTGTTGAATTACTGTTCAGAGGATCCTAAAACGTCCGGTCTTGGAGGGTCTGCGGTGCCTGACGGGTTTGGTTCGACAATCGCTGTGTCGACCAGTCTCTCGCCTCTCAGATCGTGAACAACCAAATCAAGAATGCAATCAACCAACAATTATGATAAATAAATGAAATTGCACAGGGTGGAATTTATTATACCCTGCAAATAAATGTGTATAGTCAAGCAAGTGCAGGGATCGAACCATTGAGAGAAAATACGCGGATAAGCAGATAATTATTGTCTACAAAGATAACACAACAATTGATTTTGTGCCTATTGGTTTTTTAATTTATGTTGGTTTTAATTATATTTAATTTTTATGTATTTTTAATATTTAATATTTTTATTTTCTTTTTATATTTTTCTGATTTTTAACTTCATTTTCTTTTTAATATGTAATAAGTGTGTTTATATATGAAGTCTATATATAATTGCATGTATAATATAGTAATTATATATGATATAAATATATAATTATATAAAATCAAAAAATGTGAAAATTATAGTCCTTTTATTTTTAAAGGTCTTAAATATATTTACAAGTACTTATATTGATAATGTTAATAATATTAATTATATAATTATATATACGTATATCTAGTTACTACATGCCTTTATATTTATAACTATAAATATTCAAAAATTATAAAATAAATTGTTTTTGCCTTTTATATATTTTTTCTATTTTTGTGATTTTTTTGTATTTTTCTAATTTTATGTATTTTTAAAGTCAGAAATAATGTAAAACAGGAAGGTAACAAATAGACTGAATTGTTTTCAGATTTAAAAATAGATAACACACTCAAAATATATTAAAACTAATTATATTATGTAGTATATAAAATAAATAAAAATATACAAAATAAAACAATTTTTTGGATTTTATATATTTTTTCAATTTTTCTAAGTTTGGATGGCTTTTCAATTTTTAGTGTTTTTCTTTTATATTATTTGTGATTTTTGGTCTATATCTTTTTTACATAATATAATACACACAGAAGCACAATTTTTAGTTTTTTTCCTATTTTTCGTATTTTTATATCTAAACAAGCAATGAATAGCTCTTAAATATTTTTTTATAAATAGAAAAATATAAGCAAATGCTAAATAAAAATTTCAACGTGAATAAGCAATATTTGAAGCATTTACAATAATTTTCTCATAAATTTTCAAGTACATGAACTATTTAGTGAAAAATAAAAGACACAAAAATTATTATAAACTACTGGCATGGATATAATTACAATAAAAATAAACTAAAGGGGTTGATGTGCAATTTAACCTAAAGTTTTGAACTTAAATTACATTTTTTATACTAAATCGAAATAAAAAGACCCGAAGGGGCATTACTACAAAATGCCCACCTCATGTGTGGTCACACGTAAGGTGAGATGGCACATAATAATATGTAATATATAAAAACCTCAACGTGATCCATGCAATTTTTACAATTTTATTCACACTATGAATATCATTTACAAAGCTAAAAGAAAATGTACAGAAGTGGAGGGGTTCTGTGCAATTACCCCTCGAATCGATATGATCCAATGGCTAGAGATGACTCACGTAGGCATCGAACGATGGAGATCCTACCAAACCGCTTAGCTGTTGGACACCCGAGATCAAATTCGACCCTTGATTTGACGATGGCTGGGTGCCCGGATCGGACGACAACTGTAGGATTTGGAGCATGGGCTCCAACGGACGGTGTATCTTCATTCCCCAAGAACAGGGAAGAACACAAGAAGTGTCTTCCCATGTCCATTGATTGCTCATGTCCAAGGCTCGATCTGGGCTGCTGAGATGCTCCAAAGGTTTATGCAGCTGATTCGTAGCGACTGATTCCTTTCAGGAGATCCAAGATCCATAGATGGGGTCCTGGCAGGTCGATGTATCTCAGACACCTAATGATTGAGTTCTTGGGCATGATTAGCCTCAGTTGAGACCATCTTCTCAAGGGACCTTCAAGTTTAGTCAGAACACACACATGTAGAGGTCCCTAGGCCTTTATTGGGCGAAATAGGCAATTATGGAGGTGAGGCGATGATGCTCCGATGTGTGGCGGAGGAGGAGCATTGAATCGCTGATCCCCATTGGATCAGGTTGCTTAGATGGTTTGAAGAGATGTAGAAACAGAAACAAAAGGTGACGGGGTGGCTAGGCTAGAGCTCTAAAGCTTCGACATACACTAATCCTAGGATCTATATCACAAAACGCGATGAAAACCTAAACTAAAGACATAGATAAAATACATGAAGAAAATCTATTCTAAAAACGCAATAAAAGAGACAACTCGTACCTGGTTTTGACACCAGGGAGTAGAGACATGGCAAAGCAAATCTCCAGCCATGGGATCGAGGCATCCAAGCATTATCCACGCCGACAGGGCTGGGGAAACCATGTTGTCACCATGAGATGCAACCCATATGAATCCCTTTGGGGTTATACACTGGGAAGACTGACCAAAAAAATAAAAATGGTGATGAGGGATATATATAAAAGCAAAGGAGAGGGTGACTTTGTAAAGACTCTACGACACGAATGGATGTATCTACAACGATCCTAGGAGCATGGAGAGGAGACCAATCGAGGAACGAAGGTTTTTGCAGATGGAAGTAGGATCCCTCGATCAGTGGTTCATCTGTGAAAATTTGGTGAAGAGAGGGGTTTGCAACTCTGACATGAGTAAGAGAGGAGAGGGGAGGTGGACCGAACAGTCAATTGTCCGTAGCTCCTTATTTGGCCACCTCGGCTCGCTACAAGATAAAATATGAGCCAATTACATAAATAAATAGATTAAAAATAATAAATGATTTTATTATTTTTTATCAAAACACGACAATATTTTTTATTTAATGTAGTATTTTATTACGATTTTTATTTATATTTACAAGTCAATTTGTTTTGCATTACTATTTATAAGTATATTCATAGGTATATATACCATGCATTTGATATATTTTATGTTTTATTTTGTATTTTACATTTGTTTATGTTATATAGGTACTTTATATATTTATGGCTTATTTAAATATGTACATATTTTCATATATTTTTCCGAGTTTATTTATGTACTTAAATAATTAGGTATACTTATTATATATGTACTTTATATGTATAATTCATTTATGTATTCTATAACTTTATTTCTTTAATGTATTTTTAATGATTTATTTATTTTATTATTTAAAAGTGTTTTTTATAATATTTATAAATATATAAAAAATTCTAAGAAATAAAAAATATAAATAATAAATACAGTGAGTATAATATACATGTATATTGCACAATGAGGGCCCAAAGCACAACTTTTGCATCTTAATTCCAAATTGTATGGAATCACCTTCATTAAATAGATAATTTAATTTTAGGAACAATAAAGGCAAGCTTGGTGATTTTTGAGTTTGTATGGAGAAGATACATGTATGGGAGGTTTTTTTACAACTTTTTATTTTGTATGTCCTGGGCACACTATGCATTATTTTTGAATGAAATCAATTTTGTATTTTTATTTGCATTTTTATGTACAATATTCATTTAGAGTATTTAATTATTTTATGTTTGAAAATAAGAATATAAAATAGGTCCCAAAATATAGTAATAAAAATTAAGGTTTCAATTCTATTTTTTGTATAGTTTCTTTACCCTATCTCCCCCACTTTATCCCTTGTTGACAAAGTCAATTCTTGAATTAGCTCGGGGTCTAGGATCACTTAGTGTTTGTGACACTTCCTTTCTTTTTATTTTCTTTTCTTTATTCTTTTATTTTAACATTGAATATAATATTTTATACAATAGTTGTGTGTCTATTATTATTGTTATTTTTTACAAATTATTTGTTATATACATGCATTTAACTAGGGTTTTAAGGAAAAAATGAAATAATAAAGATGATGAAATGGAGATTCATTTGGTCTTTATCTTCAAAGATGTAAAATTTATGGAGGATGACTTCCTTAAGAGTTTAAGATAAAAATGAAGTAAAGGAACTCATTGAATCCTTTGAGGATTTTGAGCTTCATGAAGCAGAAACTGAAGGTGTAAATAAAGATGAAACTCACGTACCTCTTCGAAGAGTCTGAGAGCGGTTGCATCACCTGAAAGGTATAAATTCCATGTGTCATGTGAAATTGACAATGATGCTGCTTCATTTGATGAAGCACTCATGGACCATGACATGGATAGATGGATGATAACAATGAAGTCTGAAATAGACTCCATGCACAAGAACTATGTATGGACCCTAGAGAATCCACCTACAAGGGTAAAACCCATTTGATGTAAATGGATCTTCAAGAGAGTGAGGGGACATAATTGGAAGGTAGAGACTGTCAAGGCATAATTCATATCCAAGGGCTACACACAGAGAGAAGGCATTAACTATGGTGAAACATTCTCTCCTGTGGCTAACTGGCTATGCTTAAATCCATCAGGATGTTGCTAGCTATAGCGGCATATCTTGACTACAACATCTGGCAGATGTACGTCAAGATGAATTTCCTTAATGGATACCTCGAAAGAATATTTATATGAGCAGCCCCAGAACTTCATAGCTGAGGAAGGCAAAGTATGCAAGCTGAAGAAATCCATCTATGGGCTCAAGCAAGCTTCTCGTAGGTGGAACATCGTATTTGACGAAGCCATAAAGAGATATGATTTTGTTTAGAATCCCGATGAACCATGTGTGTACCAGAAGCTTAGTGGGAGCACCATTGTGTTTACCATGCTTTACGTATATGACATCCTTATCATTGGGAACGATATATGGATGACGACTAGTGTTAAGATTTGATTTTTACATGCCTTCACGATGAAAGATCTTTGAGAAGCCTCTTATATCTTGGGTCTGAAGCTATTCAGAAATAGAGAATAGGATTTTAGGATTGCCACAACATGGGTTTATTAACAAGATCTTGTAATGTTTCCATATGGAGAATTCCAAGAAAGGCTTCTTTCTCTTAAGACATGGTATATATCTATCTAAAGGGATGACTCCTCAAATTATTGATGATAAGAAAGCCATGGATATATGCCCTTACACATCATCTGTGGGAAGCATAATGTTCACCATGATGTGCACAAGGCCATATATCTGTCATGCAGTGGGAATGGTAAGCTCTTACCAATCCTGCTGTGGAGAACGACGCTGGAATGAAGTGAAGAACATCTTAGGATACACATATTCAGACTTCCAATCTGATATAGATGACCGCTTGTCAACTTTAGGGTTTGTGTTCTCGTTGAATGGTGGTGCTGTAAGCTGGAGAAGTATGAAGCAAGACACTACAGCTGATTGAACAACAAAAGTTAAATACATGGCTGCATCAGTTGCTGTAAAGGAGGCGGTGTGGTTGCGCAAGTTCATCTTGGAAATTAGCGTAGTTTCCTTTGATACTCCCATCCACTACTCTGCGATAACACAGAACCCATAGCTCAGGCAAAGGAACATAGATGGCATCAGAAGAGCAAGCATGTGGAAAAGAAATACCACATCATTCGAGAGATTCAAAAGCACGATGACATCATCATCACTAAGGTGACCTCTGCCGATAACGTTGCCGATCCTCTTATCAAACATTTGAATCAAAAGATTTTCGACCAACTGTTGAACATGTGAGCCCAAACGAGCCATTATGAAATAAATGTTACTGCAAATATCATTCCCTGATCTGAAATGAAAAACTTCTTGTTTAATCCGGGTCTTCTAGTATGCAAGATGTACATGTATTAGGAATACCCGAGGATGATGTGATCATAAACGATTGTATAACCATGACCTTCCATTCCTAAGGAGTGATGAAACGGGTCTGGATTTTAGTGACTCCTCTCAGTAGAGAAGTGATCTGATCTTGGTCTAATTGTTGGACATTGATCTGAATGTGATTCAGATGCAATGAGAAGATTAGATTTACGATCTTAATTTAATCAAGCATCTATGAGAGGTCCATAAGATCTGGATTTGAGATGTGATCTCAATATCCAAGTCACTGTACATGGAACAATACAATCGCCATGTCCTTATCTCCAATTATTCCTAGAGAAAACATATTATCCTCGAAAGAGTTCAAGGATAATATCGTTGTTGATATATGCATCTGAGCATAGAAAAATGGATAATTAAATGTGATTTAATTATCATGAATAATATGAATTTGCTTCACATTATAAGGAGAGCTATCTAAGACAATTAAATGTGATTTAATTAGGAAAGATGTGAATAATGTGAACGTGATTCATATTATTTGGGCACATGAGAATGGAGATCCAATATGATTAAATGTGATTTAATTATCATGGATATGAATAATGTGGATAACACTATCCACATTAATCATATATATTGTAAATGCGATTTATAATATATTAGAGAGAGAGAGAGAGCTTATTGTAGTTTATATTTGTTGAATTATTGATGTGAATTGGATTCACATTGGATAATTAATTGAAATTGTAATTTACATTTTATTTTGTGTCGTGAATGTAATTCACAAATTTCCAATGACATGATTACAATGTTCACAAAATAATTGTGAATTTTTTTGTGGAATTATTTACAACAAGTGTTTCTGTAAATATTAAAGATTTCCATGGAATAATGTAATCTCATGAGATTAAATGAGATAACCACCTTCCTACTTAGGAGGGTGGACGACCACTAGCTCCCATTAGGAAAGGGTGGTCGTCCCCCCCTTCCCCCTCGCTTATGGAAGGAGGCAATCTCCATTCCATGAATCTCCATGCTTGATTGATTAATTTGGGATTAATTCATATTTATTTTTCAATATATATTTAATCTAAATTAAATTAATTCTTCTTGTGTTTTTACAACAAAATCTTGACCATTGAAAGAAGCACAAATCATTTCATCCATTGATTTTGTGTAGTCCATGTATTGTGATCCATGGACTCCCAAACTACTCTATAAGAAGAGGCACCCCTTGCACTTCAAGTGACAACAAATACAATAACGTATGCTATCTCTCATTCTCTACAAGCAAAGTTTCTCTCTCTCTCTCTCTCATTGTGGCTGTCATGTAGCCTTAGAGAGAGTCGCCATCATCGCAGCGTTATCATTATATTGCCATCTTGTTTGATTGTAGATATCCGTCTCCTTAGGTGCACCTCGCTCCTGAAGAAGACATCGGATCTCGTGTGACGAGACCGGGAGATTCACCACTTGGATCATCAACATGGATTGCGAGGAGCACACGTTTCATCAATGCGCTCGCAAGCGTCTCCTCCATCGGATCGGACTTGAGACAGGAGGTCTCTTCGTTTAGAGACTCGATCACAACCACACTTCAAGAGGTTTAACCTAATACTTGTTTGTGGTTTTAGATTAAATGATATGAGAAGTGTTCTTGGATCATGTGATTTCATTGGATTAAAATTTTTTAAATTCCGCTGTCCGGAGCAACTAGTGTGACTAGTTGCTTCCAATCGTATACGATGCGACTGTTACGCTTCCATGATGCATTTAAGGATTTTTTTATATCCTTCAAGTAGTATCAGAGCCATAGGTCAGAGGTTTTGGATACAATCCATAAACCTAGGATGACTTGGGCACTTTAGGGTTTGTGAACTTTCATTACATTTTATTCTCACAACCCTATTTTGTGTGATTTTTTCACCATGCTTAAAAGTGTTTAAACATAAAATTGTCAACGGATTATGTTCCCCATTAAATAAGGAAATCATGGGATTTGAGTTTGCATGATTTGGAATCTGTTTACTCAAGTTATGTTTTTTAGTGAACATGTATCCAGTGTTTCAGGGATGGTGAATCTTGACTTAATTATAGAGTTAATTACGGTTTTTAAATGCCTAGAAATGAGTACAAATCACTTGGTTATGTTGTAAATAAATTAACAAACTATGGAAACTTATTTTGCATGATTTGAATTTAAATTGATTGAGATATGCTAATTTAGTAAGTAAGGGTCAATGTTGGAAATTACTTTCCTAATCAAGAACTTGTGATTGCTATTTAATAAATTAGCTAATTAGTGGTTAATTTCCTGAAATAATTATTGATAAATATTTTTTGAAATATTTGATGATGACTATTTTCTTAAATTACATTGCCTTAACCAAAATTGATTAGATATGATCTAGATTACAATTGGTTACATTACCAATTCCTATAAACAATGTTGCTTGAATAGAATTGGGAATTTATTTAGCAAATTTCCTTATAATATTATCAAAAGGGTTTTTATGAATATATATGTGGTATAACTTCAGTTTAAATAACAATTGTCATCTCAAATACAAAATGATCGAAGTAGCATTATCCTAATCTGAGGTTGATATGGTGTCTAGTTGGGGAGCGTTGGGGTAGCAAGTTGCTTCGTGAGCAGTCTATCACACTCCTGTCAGTACTAACCATGACAATGGGTAAGGAAAGGATTATTGGATATTAGTTGGATCATTGATTTAATATGATTAGATTAATTGGAATGCAATTAAAATTAAACACTCAATTATTAATAGAGTTGTATTTCCCTTAAAAGAATTAATTGTAATGAATATAATTTATAACGACCAATTAGAATTTTAACATGATATGGAGGATCACATAAGTGAAATCCACGATCTTCCATGGGTGATGCAGCCATGGATTGTATGTAGGAGACGCTTGTCTGAAGTGACAACCCCTGCATACAAGCGCATTTGGATCATGCTCTTTGCTTCTTGAAAGAGTAAGGCCGCGTGCATAGTGAGCCCAATATCGGGTCATCATATATTGGGGCGATATTGGATTGCGCGAAGCGAGTGCTATTCCTGTTGATAGTTGGTTCAATTAGTGACGGGTCAACATCACCTTTGGGGTGGTGGGCTCGGGTGTTAAAGACCGCATTGGGAATGCAAGTTGGACTTGCAAGGCAGAATGTGTTCCCGCTTCTTTTTATCCGAGTTATATGTTCTCATATAAATTGGGATGTAACAAAGATAAGAAAGGAGATCTCAGATCTTGCTTGAGATATAATGGTAAGTATATCTCTTACATTGAAAGTGATTAAGGGAGTGAACTTTCAGTGCCGACAAGGCAAGACAACTTTGATATATTAATTCCTAAATCAAAGTAATATATATATTTATGTATATTTCTTATTTCAGATAATACTCATTAAACATACTCGATACTATACTCAATAATGACCAGTAAAATACCATGGATTGGATCCATGATCAAGATATTTGTACATAATAGCATTCATTAGTTATTGTATTTATTGTACATAGAATAAGGTTTTTAATGCCAAAATTATAGAATAAAGAGAAGAAAAGAAAAAGGAATAAAATATTGCAAATATTTTATGACCCAAACCTCGAGACCAAGGCCAGCATGGAATTGGTCGACAAGGAATAAAGTAAGGGAGATAAGGGCCAATAGTACAATAAATTCCTCATTTATTTATTCATTCATCTATGCATTTTTGACACCTATTTTGTATATAATTATTTATTCATCAAATAGAGAAACTTTGTACATGAAAGTTGTAGATAATAATGTAAACAAAAATACAAAATTAAGTTCGTACAAAAATAATAGTCAGTGTACATTTTATACCCAGAATAAAAAGCCAAAATCTCAACTTCACAGACCCATATCTTGCAATAAAAACTCAAAATCAACCAAAATCACCTCTAATTGTATATAGCTTTCCAAGAACTATTTAATAAAATTGGATTCATAATTTTTGGAGTCCATATGTGAAAGTTAGGTTTTTGGCCCTTATTGTACAGATTTATATTTTTAGAAATTTGTAAAAATGTATACAATACATGTACCTATTAAAATTAAAAGAAAACCAAAAAGAATTTGTAAAATAAAATAAGCTTATGTAATACATAGGCAAAATACCTATGTTGAGTATGTACATAAATAAAAGGGGATTTAATTATTTTATTCTTTATTCATCTATATTTTTATAATAATGTAAATATTACATATAACTTATTAAAAATACAAATTCAAAATAAAAATAAATACAATACATTAAATAAAGTATACATAATATATAGGTAAAATACCTATAAGTATAACTACATATACATATACCTATTTATTTAAAAATGTAAATAACCTCATAAAAATTAAATAAAAATATATTTATACTCACAAAAATAAGTTATAAATTTATAAAATAAGAAAATAAAATAATAAAATAAAATAAAAATAAATACATATAAATATACTTATAAATACATTATTAAAATAAAACTATAATAAAATATATCAAAAAAATTAAATAAAAATCATAAATAAATACTACACTAATTAATAAACATTTTCTATTTTATAAATAAATTCTAATTAATTCATTTATTACGTTTAATAAATAGGTCAAGTTCGGGCTGATGTGGACCAATCAGAGGCCAGGGAGTGTTGACCTCCGGTCAACTCCCCCCTGCGCCTCTGACTCCCGTCAGATCTGTCCAGTCCCCCCTTTTCCTCCATTTTTACCGCTCGATCTGATGCTCCATCACCTTCGATCTCTTCATGGAATTTTCTCCCAAAAGCATCATGATCCTCGTCGAACAATCTATTCGTTTGTACATAGCCTGTACCGCCACCTATTAGCTGGTTAATAAGGGCGCCCCTCCTGTTTATAAATAAACCCATCTTCTTCTTCCGAGTTTTTGGCCATTTTCAGAGCCCTAGAGCCCACACCTTCGGCCAAGCTTGCATCCAGGTGACAGCTGGAGGTCCCCTGGAGGTTGTGGAGGCTCGCGGAGGAAGGAGATGCGCCCACAACGGCGCTCCGGCAGTCGTCCTGCTCCTTGGCCCTCCAGCCAAGTTCGAGCTACGCATTTACATTTCCTAGGTAGGTTTTCAGTTCTGCATTTCATTCCTGTCTTTTATTTTGCATTTAGATTATTAGAATATCGTAATTTAGTTAAATTGAACTTCGCCGGAGCTCTGCTCCGGCGACTTCTTCACCGTACCCCCGCCTGTTTTCCGACCGCTACGACCACCCCATTTCACTCCCTTCCAGTTTCTTCATCTCCCAGCCACCTCTATCCAACCGGATCCTTCTTGGATTCACGAATCGATGCTCGTCTCCTCCGCTTCGCCGGAGCATCGCCGCCCTCATCCATCCTTGTGCTAACAGCTTCAGTTTTCGGCCGAGGAGCATCGCCTCGAGCCGAGCTTTCTTCCTGAGCAGGTTAGGTGCGCTATCGAGCACCAGGAGACGAAGTTACAGGCCGTCGGAGATACCTGGAGCACCTTGCCTTCTCCGACCTCGTAAGGGCGCTCCAGTGATCTTCTGACCAATCCGAGACCTCCAGCAAGTCGAGGACCCTTCCAGGAAGCTTTTGGGACACCTTGGAGCAGCAAAGGCTGGCGGAGCAGCGAGTTCTCACCGGAGGAAGCTCGTCCAGGCGAGCGTTCTTCCCCGTTCTTCCAGACGTCCTCTCCGCCGTTGGATGAAGATGAAGTCCCAGGTTTAATCACAGCCGTCCAATGGAGCAACGCTCAGACCGTCAGATCTCCTCGAGTGATCTAATCTTCACCGCCCATCGTCGAAGCGGCATCGGCAGACGTGGAGGCGCAAGTGTCAAGTGGACAAAGATCAACCGTTGGATCGCGCGCCTGTTGGGGGTAAATTTCAGACATGTCCCCGGCCTTTTTGTATTTAGATATTAATGCCATAAATAAAATTTCACATTGTAAATAAATTGCAATTTTTGCAGTAGGCCCCCTATAGTTTTTGTAATTACCATTTAGTCCCTCCGCGCCTCACGTGCAGTCCCACGTGAGGCACGTGAAAATTGCACTACACCCCTGACGGTTTTTGTATATTGTAAATTAGCCCCAAAAATGAAAATAAATGTTTATTTCTGTAGTGATTTTTGCACTGATGCCCCTGGGAATTATTTTATTTGCAAAAATGCCCCTGCCAGGCTGTTTAATTTTTGTGTCTTTTATCTATTTATTAAAAATACCTATGGTGCTCCTAAAAATTCAGAAAAATTAGGATAAGTACTTCATGTAATGTTGTTTCACGCCCATATTTTATTTTACTTTTTTTTTACATTTTTCCTAATTATTAAAAATGAAAAAGGAGCCCTTTTTGTACTGTTTAAATTAGAAAATACAAAAAAATTATAAAATGTCTTTGAAAAATTCCAAAAATATTATATATGGTATATATATATATATTGAGTCCAGAAAATGAAAAACCCTAAAAATAGAAAAAGAAAATATAAAAATTTCAAGAAGCTCTAAAATCCTAAAAAAAATATAAAAACTCTTCAAAAATACCAAAAATATGTTTTCTTATTTTCTAATTATTTATATATCATCATTAACATATTAAAATTAATTTGGATAATTTTGGGACTTATTTTATATTAAAAAAAAACCAAATTAATTTCAGCCTATTTAATTAGTTCCATATGAGGGACATTTTTGAATTAAAAATGCATAAGAATTAGAAAAATTCCAGAAAAATAACAAAAAATAGAAAAAATATAAAAAGCCTAAAAATATGATATTTAATATATTTTGAGTATATATCTATATGTATCCATATATTACCTCTCCCTCTTCTCTTATACATATCTTTATATATATATATCTGTATTATATAATCCAAAATATGAAAAGAAAATATAAAAAAAATATATAATGTAAAAACAAAAAAAAATCATAAAACCAAAAATAAAATAAAAAATATAAAATTAAAAACCCACAAAAAACAATAAAAAATTTGGACATGAACCAAGAATTGAATAACTGCGCAACCAATTTCACACTCAACCTTTCGCCTCCCAGTGTTCAACCTCTACTTGTGCTTACACCTATACACACTTGCATGTAGAGTTATAATAAATTTTAACTCAACACTTTTGGATAATCATTGCATATATTATTGTGGGTTAATTGTTGATTGACCGAGGTCTTTTGTCGGTCGCCTCAGCGATTGTGTTCCCGCTTTGTGTGGAATGCAAGACCGATAGAAAATCTCAGTCATCAAATGGCACCGTTGCCGGGGAGGCAACGGATTTTGTATGATGGTTTATTTATTTATTTAATTCTTTGTTCATGTCCTCTATTCATTTATTTATTTGATTATTGATTGATATTGTTGTGACTGTTCTGACCATCTCTCTTTATTTGCTTTTGATGCGTGGGACCGCCAAGGGAAGGAGGAACTCCTAGGAAGTCCTATGCACCCGAGTAAGACGGAGTTGGCTCCTCTACACCAGCCAACAGGAGAGAGCATCAAAGACAGATGGAGGAGAATTTTGGATGACAGTCTCATTTTTGCATTTTATTTTATCATGTATATTTATGTGAGAGAGTGACAATTGACATGTAATAATCCAGGACTTTCAGACACTCCGACTCCTGAGGTCCATTGCCCGAGGGATTGTTCCCTTGGGGGCCTCGACGGTTTTGACGCTTTTTCTTTTTATTTTTCTTTTTATTGTGAACGAGCCCTAGCTTAGGAATTGCTTGATCGAGTAGATTAGGTCCAAACACCCTAAATATATTTGCATGTACCTATAGAGCATTTTGGATCTAGTCAAATTTAAACAGTCTGTTCATTTATCTTTTAACCTGTGTGCCGTGAGCGAGCCCCATCAAGCGCTACTCCTGAACTCGATCGTGTCGAGAAGAGGAGGGGTAAGCCAAGACCGGACTCTTCGGTTAAGGATAAGTGACCGACTTATGGTGCTTCACGATAATAGCAGTTACTATCCTAGGGCGATTTCTTCGGCTTGCATTTGCATATAGCATAGGTTTCAATTCTGTTATGCATCCCGCATGGAGAGAGCTGGGAAGCGCTGTAAGTCCTCTTACTTAGCATGCATCATCGATTTTCAACTTGCATGGCTTTTCCGACCTTCTCCCTCTGTTTTTGCCAACCTAGGATGCTTAATGGAAATTGGAACATCGATAGGCACGTGCATTGAAAATACCCAAAAAAGTGATAACCTAAATAAAATTGGGACTGTTAACTCTATTGATTAAAAATAAAACATGATGGATTTCCTTTTCTTGGGGAGAGCAACCCCCTCATTGTATGCATTTTATGTGCTCACGTATACGCTAAGGAGTAGAGCCCAAATCCATCAAGCCTCCTAAGTGTTTGTACAACTTTGTGATTCTCACCTAACTCTAAAACCAAAAAGATAAATGACTGTCACCTGACGGTCTTCACTGTGTCGAGCAGGTGAATTGGGGGTCTTGCCTTGTGTATTGAATGTGACTTGGAGCCCATTGTGTTCTTCATTCACTATTTGAGTAGTCGGTCCCATCCGTGTGAGTCATGCATTTTAAATCTTTGAGTCTCTCTGCCTCTCTTATACATATCTCTCTTCGTCTGCATTGAGTCATGATATTAGCGCTTGAGCTCAATCATTTCTTCGCCAAGTCCATTCGTTCCCGACATCTTCTTCACCATCTTCTTCGTATCCACTGTATCATCCCCATCTTCTCCGGTTCGAGGAGAGACTGCTCTTCGGACCACTATTTTGACGGTGTTCCCGCCTTGCGTGGAACACCCAATTTTGTCTATGTCCCGATCTTCTCACCCACCCTCCTCGTCCCCTCTGTATCACTCTTCTTTCACCCGTGATATTGGCACGCACGCTCAATCAGCTTCTCCACCCCATTGTGTACCCTTCTTATCCATCTTCTTCGTGTACCCCGTATCACCTCTCCCTTTTATCCAGGAATGCTGTGCATATTAATGAGGCTCGCATCGATGATTATGTATACAGATTATTTGAGTAAGTCGGCCAACGATGTTGAGGATGCTGAGATTGATTTGGTGGATTTGACTTTGGATACATGCATACGAGCGTATTGAGGATTTTTGATGATGCATGATCATTAGATGTGATTCTTTATTGAGGATTTAGATCTCGCATACCGGATTGAGGATGTGATATGAAGCGATGATTTGGTGATGATTTCATGAGTATTGATTGATCTATCTATTTTGAGGTTTCGACCCGTCTTGATTTGGATTTTGGATGAACTATCTTGTTATATGCTTCATGATGACGGTGCCCCGAACCCCCATGATGTCTCATCTTCTAGATTGACCCACCCTTGATCTCTTGGTTCTACTATCCACCTACGGCACTTTGAAGATTCCTGATTATCTATTGTGCCATCTCAACAGATCTGATTGACCCGAGGGATGTTTTGTGATTGATATGATTATTTTATCCCTCACATGATCTTATGCCCTTCAGATGATTGAATGATTGAATGCTTTTGAGGACCTGAGATGACTTGCCGGCATTCCCATGATCTACATTGATCTAGCTTGCATTACTCCCCGAGGACTATCTGCGGGAGGACGCGACAATTTCTAGGACTACGGTTTCATTCACTACTTTGGTCGCCATTGTGATGGGACCCGAAACCGAGTCAGATGATATGCTTGATTGGCCTCCCCCTGTGACGGTGTGACCGATCTGTTAGTACATGAGGCCAATTGTCTGATTGCTCTCCTTGACAGTCCTCGCAAGGACGAGCCTCGATATTCTGGTCATTCACTGCCTAGTCATAGCTCTCCGAGGGTTATCTGCGAGAGGCTATGACACATTTTAGTTCTCTCACTCTCTTCTGCTGGTAGGCGGTCTGCCGTCTACCGATGCCACATTTTCTGTGGATCCATCTGATGGATTCGGCTCCTTTGAGCCTTCTCTCTCCTTGACGACCCTCGCAAGGTAGAGACACGGTCTAAGACTTCACTGCTTAGTTTGCATTACTCCCCGAGGACTATCTGCGGGAGAATGTAACACTCTCTTTACGCTCGGTTTCCCCTGCTGACTGTGTCTCCGATCTGCGGAGCACGAAACCGAGTCGTTTGATATATATGACTTTGGTCCCATCCTGAGTTGCCAATCCGATCTGCAGATCATGGGACCCATCTGATTAGACTCCTCTGAGTCTGCTCGCCTTGACAGTCCTCGCAAGGTTGAGCTCCTGATATCTGCTATTCCCATGCCTAGCTGGTAGCACTTTCCCCGAGGGTTGTCTGCGGGACGCTGCAACATTCTTTAGATTCTCCGGTCTCTTCTGCTGGTAGTCGATATGTCGCCTACCGAGACTGATACTGATGATCCTCTGATGGATCACTGACGCCTTTGCGTCTGCTCACCTTGACGACCCTCGCAAGGTCGAGTCTTCTTCTGATTATTCGACGATTAGCATGTACTACTCCCCGAGGGTTATCTGCGGGAGGGTACATCATTTTCTAGGTACTCATTTTCATTTCTGGTGTCTCCTATCTGTTAGAGCACGAAGCTGAGTCTTCTGAGTTATGTACTTGGTCCCCTCTCTGATTGTGTATCCAATCTGCGGATCACGGGACCAATTCTTCTGACTAGGGTATGATCCCCGGCTCCTTTGATCCTGCTCACCTTGACGACCCTCGCAAGGTTGAGCCATGACTTGCGGTATTCGGTGTGTCTCCTGTGATCCTCCGACCTCATGACCACCGAATGCCATGATGTCTCTTGCTCCTTACTTTTCCATATCTCATTGAGACTGTGATTGACCGGAGAAATCTGTACTGTTCCTTCTTCCTCCCGGTCTTATAGTGTCGGCTCTATTTCCTCATGTTGTCCCTACGAGCCGATTGACTGCTTCATGCTACCGGTCCCTGCTTTATGTCTGATCTAATTTCCCCGATAGCCGACACCCACCTGACTGTATATCCGGGTGTCTTTTCACCTTTTGACTGTGTCCTCGTTCTCACAGGGAGACGACGACGAGAGTATGGTATTCACTATGCAGATACCGTCCTGTACTTCATCAGATCTTCATTGCTTGTATATATGTGTACCTTGTTCATTCTTTCTCCCGAATGTTATGTGTGCCCTAGATCTATCGCCATATCTTTGTGTCTACACTTAGGACGTACCTTGTCCTAAGTATAGGGGGGTACACACCGCGTTGTTCTTTCGTTGTTCAGTTTTGTCACTCCTGTTGTTGCCCATACTTAGGGATATCTCACCCTAAGTATAGGGGGAGTGATGCGTATATTCTCCACAATCTTCTCATATATATATATATATGTCTTTTCTTATTTTCTTCTTTTCCATGTCTATCTTCTGTATCTAAATAAAAGGTGTCGCCCCTTGTAGATAGTCTTCTGTACTTAGGACGTACTTTGTCCTAAGTATGGGGGGGTGCACCCCTGATTTGTTAATTCTTTGATCTGTTTATTCCCACCCTTGACCCTCCCTGCTTTGTGTACAGTCTGCTATACTTAGGATTATTTGATCCTAAGTATAGGGGGGACGGTCGACTTCTCGTTGATTCATTCTTTCATTCACTTGTTCCCTTCCTTCATTCTTTATTCTTTAGTCGTTATAGTGCAGGATTTTCTATACTCAGTACGCGTTATGTCTTCTCTTTGTCTCTTTGACCTATGAGGACATAGCTCATGCTAAGTATAGGGGGGTCGTATATACTCTGTATATACTATATCCATAACTCGTACTTTCGTATAATTATTAATAAATATGGCTAAAAAGAAGATATAATTCATTAAATATTAGTTAATAATTCTTCTTATTCCTCGGATTCTTTTTGTAGATACTGATTAATAAATCAGGTTAAAAATACTTTTGCAAAATGATTTGAAAAATGGTATGAACTGTTTGGAAAACTTTTTGTGAAACATTTTCAACCTTTGTAAAAATATTTTGATTGCAAAATTTTTCTATTTGTGTGAAATAAAGGAATTGAAAACCTATTTGCAAAAGATTTTAAAAATGTTTGTAAAAATATTTTGAAAAAAATGTATATAGTGTTGGCAAAATCTTTGCAAAGTAGATTTCAAATGTTTGTAAATATTTGCAAAAAGTATTTTGTACTATAATCTTCAAAATAATTTTCAAATAAATCTGAGGAATAAAAAGCATCATAATAAAATAAATAAAAATAAATGAAAAATACATAAAATTCTTTATCAATTGTATATACACCTAAATAAATCACTTTGTTAAAACCTATAAATCCTTCATTCTTTTTAAATAAAGCGGCACGCCCGTGTAAATAGTTGTATATATTTTATACTTTGAGTGCCAAAATTCTTTTATTTGTAAGTTCTTTGTGTAAAAATTCCTCTCTTTGTTTTCAAATTCTTTGAAAAATTGCATTATTCTTTGCATATTTGTAAATAGCATTTGCATAGCATTCATATTCTTTGATTGAGCTTGATGATTGAACTAGTCCAATAAAGTCAAAGATTGGAGCTTGGTTGGACCTTACTGCACCTAACTGCACTGGAACCTTATGGGAACTAGGTTTAAGGTACTTCAGGTCTATTCAGACTTAATTCTTTGAGAAATCAGGGCTGGGTTCAAGTCACCTCAGTGGACTAACTAGAACTTTTCGAGACACACGCATGACTCTTGTCGGCCGTGACCTAACTTGGACACTTGCACCTTTCACTTGGCTCAACTCAGTTGGAGTGGTGAGGGGGTTGGATTTGCCAGTCTGAGACGCACACGGGTGGAAACATTCGTCCTCGTCTAGGGAGGGAAGTGCACCCCAACCTGGTCCAGTTTCAATGAAGTTGAATGACAGGAGAGTGTGGGTTGCAATAAAGCTTCAAAAGAGGGATAGTCTTCTGGCTCAAGAGGAAAAAGTCCTTATGTAAATGCTGCTGTAAATAGTATGTTGAAAAAAACTCCAAAAAAGTGGACAGGCTTGAAAATAAAAATAAAAAGCGCCTGCCGGAGTATGTATATATGTTGTACAGAAAATAAGCAAGCTTGAGCATCAAAGTTATACCATGTGAGCCTGCAGCTGGATGACTTGACTACACTGGTCTTGCATCCCAGGATAGGTAGCTACACTGGCTACTGTCCATTCTTTTCTTCCCCTCCTCCTCTTGAGTTGGATGCTACTTGAACTTAGAAGGGAATACCCCGCTCCTCGACGGTAGAGGGCTGGATTGGGGAATCATTGGGTTGTCATTCTGGAGAAGTCAGTTCCTTTGTCATTTCAGTTGGGGAGAGCCACCATCACTTACACTGTTCAAGTCAGCTTCATAGTCATAAGGGTTTGCGTATGATGTAGGCTAGTTCTGACCTGGCTATTGAGGTGATTTGAACCGAGTTCTGTGATTCTCAAAGGCTGTTGTGTTTTAAATTTGGTTCCCTACCAGGTTCCACACACATTTTCACACTAAGGTCTAACCTGAGCTCCAAACTTTGATTTTGTACAGATGAGTTTAATAATCATGATCAATTCAATTTATTCTTTATTTCTCGTTTTCTTTTCTTCTGATTCTTTATTCTTTTGTACTTATTGCATAAGTATTTGCTAGGGACTAGCAAAGGCAAGTATAGGGGGTGATGAATCTCCATTTCATCACCTTTATTCTATCATTTTGGCCTTAAAAACCCCAGCAAATGCATGTAAATAGCCTTAATTTGTACATAATAGCATTCATTAGTTATTGTATTTATTATACATAGAATAAGGTTTTTAATGCCAAAATTATAGAATAAAGAGAAGAAAAGAAAAAGGAATAAAATATTCCAAATATTTTATGACCCGAAATCGAGACCAAGGCCAGCATGGAATTGGTCGACAAGGAATAAAGTAGGGGGAGATAAGGGCGAATAGTACAATAAATTCCTCATTTATTTATTCATTCATCTATGCATTTTTGATACCTATTTTGTATATAATTATTTATTCATCAAATAAAGAAACTTTGTACATGAAAGTTGTAGATAATAATGTAAACAAAAATACAAAATTAAGTTTGTACAAAAATAATACTCAGTGTACATTTTATACCCAGAATAAAAAGCCAAAATCTCAACTTCACAGACCCATATCTTGCAAATAAAAACCCAAAATCAACCAAAATCACCTCTAATTGTATATAGCTTTCCAAGAACTATTTAATAAAATTGGTTTCATAATTTTTGGAGTCCATTTGTGAAAGTTAGGTTTTTGGCCCTTATTGTACAGTCTGCCTGCTTAAAATATTAAAGTTATTCAGTATTCGTTATTTGTACAAATTTATATTTTTAGAAATTTGTAAAAATGTATACAATACATGTACATATTAAAATTAAAAGAAAACCAAAAAGAATTTGTAAAATAAAATAAGCTTATGTAATACATAGGCAAAATACCTATGTTGAGTATGTACATAAATAAAAGGGGATTTAATTATTTTATTCTTTATTCATCTATATTTTTATAATGATGTAAATATTACATATAACTTATTAAAAATACAAATTCAAAATAAAAACAAATACAATACATTAAATAAAGTATACATAATATATAGGTAAAATACCTATAAGTTTAACTACATATACATATACCTATTTATTTAAAAATGTAAATAACCTCATAAAAATTAAATAAAAATATATTTATACTCACAAAAAAAGTTATAAATTTATAAAATAAGAAAATAAAATAATAAATAAAAATGAAATAAAAATAAATACATATAAATATACTTATAAATACATTATTAATATAAAACTATAATAAAATATATCAAAAAAATTAAATAAAAATCATAAATAAATACTACACTAATTAATAAACACTTTTTATTTTTATAAATAAATTCTAATTAATTCATTTATTACGTTTAATAAATAGGTCAAGTTCGGGCTGATGTGGACCAATCAGAGGCCAGCGAGTGTTGACCTCCGATCAACTCCCCCTGCGCCTCTGACTCCCGTCAGATCTGTCCAGTCCCCCCTTTTCCTCCATTTTTCCCGCTCGATCTGATGCTCCATCACCTTCCATCTCTTCACGGAATTTTCTCCCAAAAGCATCATGATCCTCGCCAAACAATCTATTCGTTTGTACATAGCCTGTACCGCCACCTATTAGCTGGTCAATAAGGGCACCCCCTCCTGTTTATAAATAAACCCATCTTCTTCTTCCAAGTTTTTTGGCCATTTCCAGAGCCCTAGAGCCCACGCCTTCGGCCAAGCGTGCATCCAGGTGACAGCTGGAGGTCCCCTGGAGGTTGTGGAGGCTCGCGGAGGAAGGAGATGCGCCCACGGCGGCGCTCCGGCAGTCGTCCTGCTCCTTGGCCCTCCAGCCAAGTTCGAGCTGTGCATTTACGTTTCCTAGGTAGGTTTTCAGTTCTGCATTTCATTCCTGTCTTTTATTTTGCATTTAGATTATTAGAATAGTGTAATTTAGTTAAATCGAAGTTCGCTGGAGCTCTGCTCCGGCGACTTCTTCACCGTACCCCGCCTGTTTTCCGACCGCTACGACCACCCCATTTCACTCCCTTCCAGTTTCTTCATCTCCCAGCCACCTCTGTCCAACCGGATCCTTCTTGGATTCGCGAATCGATGCTCGTCTCCTCCGCTTCGTCGGAGCATCGCCGCCTTCATCCATCCTTGTGCTAACAGCTTCAGTTTTTGGCCGAGGAGCATCGCCTCGAGCCGAGCTTTCTTCCTGAGCAGGTTAGGTGCGCTATCGAGCACCAGGAGACGAAGTTACAGGCCGTCGGAGATACCTGGAGCACCTTGCCTTCTCCGACCTCGCAAGGGTGCTCCAGTGATCTTCTGACCGATCCGAGACCTCCAGCAAGTCGAGGACCCTTCCAGGAAGCTTTTGGGACACCTTGGAGCAGAAAGGCCAGCGGAGCAGCGAGTTCTCACCGGAGGAAGCTCGCCCAGGCGAGCGTTCTTCCCCGTTCTTCCAGACGTCCTCTCCGCCGTTGGATGAAGATGAAGTCCCAGGTTTAATCACAGCCGTCCGATGGAGCAACGCTCAGATCGTCAGATCTCCTCGAGTGATCTAATCTTCACCGCCCATCGTCGAAGCGGCATCGACAGACATGGAGGCGACACGTGTCAAGTGGACGAAGATCAGCCGTTGGATCGCGCGCCTGTTGGGGGTAAATTTCAGACATGTCCCCTGCCTTTTTGTATTTAGATATTAATGCCATAAATAAAATTTCACGTTGTAAATAAATTGCAATTTTTGCAGTAGGCCCCCTATAATTTTTGTAATTACCATTTAGTCCATCCGCGCCTCACGTGCAGTCCCACGTGAGGCGCGTAAAAATTGCACTACACCCCTGACGGTTTTTGTATATTGTAAATTAGCCCCAAAAATGAAAATAAATGTTTATTTCTGTAGTGATTTTTGCACTGATGCCCCTGGGAATTATTTTATTTGCAAAAATGCCCCTGCCAGTCTGTTTAATTTTTGTGTCTTTTATCTATTTATTAAAAATACCTATGGTGCTCCTAAAAATTCAGAAAAATTAGGATAAATGCTTCATGTAATGTTGTTTCATGCCCATATTTTATTTTACATTTTTTTACATTTTTCCTAATTATTAAAAATGAAAAAGGAGCCCTTTTTGTACTGTTTAAATTAGAAAATACAAAAAAATTATAAAATGTCTTTGAAAAATTCCAAAAATATTATATATGGTATATATATATATTGAGTCCAGAAAATGAAAAACCCTAAAAATAGAAAAAGAAAATATAAAAATTTCAAGAAGCTCTAAAATCCTAAAAAAAATATAAAAACTCTTCAAAAATACCAAAAATATGTTTTCTTATTTTCTAATTATTTATATATCATCATTAACATATTAAAATTAATTTGGATAATTTTGGGACTTATTTTATATTTAAAAAAAACCAAATTAATTTCAGCCTATTTAATTAGTTCCATATGAGGGACATTTTTGAATTAAAAATGCATAAGAATTAGAAAAATTCCAGAAAAATAACAAAAAAAAATAGAAAAATATAAAAAGCCTAAAAATATGATATTTAATATATTTTGAGTATATATCTATATGTATCCATATATTACCTCTCCCTCTTCTCTTATACATATCTTTATATATATATATCTGTATTATATAATCCAAAATATGAAAAGAAAATATAAAAAAATATATAATGTAAAAACAAAATAAAAATCATAAAACCAAAAATAAAATAAAAAAATATAAAATTAAAAACCCACAAAAAACAATAAAAAATTTGGACATGAACCAAGAATTGAATAACTGCGCAACCAATTTCACACTCAACCTTTCGCCTCCCAGTGTTCGACCTCTACTTGTGCTTACACCTATACACACTTGCATGTAGAGTAATAATAAATTTTAACTCCACACTTTTGGATAATCATTGCATATATTATTGTGGGTTAATTGTTGATTGACCGAGGTCTTTTGTCGGTCGCCTCAACGACTGTATTCCCGCTTTGTGTGGAATGCAAGGCCGATAGAAAATCTCAGTCATCATGGGTGCACACATATCGAATAAATTTTACAATCCAATCAATTCCAGTGTTATAGAGTGTAATGGCTTAGTTTTATCATTCTAATAGATACGATCAGATCCTACTTGAATTTTTTAAATCTATTAAAATAAAGATAGGATTTGATTATTATCAATATCTGATTCGATCAAATATGTTAATCCATTAATGTATATTTATATACACATATATACATGTACACGTACATGGAATGGGTAATGGGGGTATGCACCAAGGACCACAACCATTGGATCCATATACGTCAAACAACCCATCTTCATTCAACCAGGAATCCTCTTCTTATCTCGTGGTCACTACCCACCTTTCTTCTTGAAAACACATATTTTTTTCTCTTAATTTGTTGTTGATGTAGAGAGACCATTATTGAGTTATGCAGAAACACATAAATATCTAAGTGAATTGTTTGGATAATTATATTTTTTAGCTCGGGCAAGCCACATGGTCGATCACAGGAAGCGAGCAACAATAACTTAATTAAACTTGAGCTACTTAGGCAAGTAGTCACCGATTTTTACTCTGAATAATCTAGATGCAATACATGATATTTTTTTTGTATTTTTAGTGCAAATAAAGTGTTGCAAAAATGCTATAAAATGATATACGATCACAAGTTTATGAGAGTTCACGAACCAAGTGTACAAAACCACTAGGGGCTAAGCAATTTGATTCAACAATAATACAATACATTAAGACGCATTTACCAAATCATTGCACATTAAATACAAGAACCTAAATTCCTTGTAAGCTTGATTCGATTCCATAACAAATCAGGGTTCATGAAGTGGTTAGACATGTGTATTGTAAATTATAAAAATAAATTCTATGTGATTTGATGCCCACCTCTTTCCTCCTTGAAACTCATCTTTTGCCTTTCTTAATTTGTTGTTTATGTAGAGGAATAATAGTTGAGTTACGTAGAATCGCACAAACATCTAAGTGAATAGTACAACTAATTGTATTTTTTAGCCTGGGAAAGCCACAGGGTTGGTCACAGGAAGCGAGCAACACTATGTTAATTAAACTTGAACTACATAGTCGATTAATCACAAAATTTTACTTGGAGTTATCTCGGTGAAATGCATGATATTGTTGGTATTTTTAGTCTAATATAAAGTGTTACTAAAATGCTATGAAATTGTATATGATCACATACTCACAAGAGCTTTCGAATCAAGTGTACCAAACCACTAGATGCTAAGCAAGTTTAGTTCCACTTTATTACAATACATCAAGATGCATTTACCAAATCAATAAGCTCAATTCAATTACACAACAAATCCAGGTTCGAAAAGTGATTATATGTGTATGTTGTATAACTTAAGAATAAGTTCTATGTGATTCAAGTTTCAATTGGGATGTTTATTCGTATTAAAAGGACAAGTGTGTAATTTTTAGCAAATTAAACAAGAAACCATTATTAAGAAACCTCAATGATTAATAATTAATTATTTCATAGTCAATTAATCTCTTATATGCCGTGTGAAAGAGAAATAAACTAATATCAAAATGGTAACAAATTCATCAAAAAAACCTAGCTATATAGCAAAAGTTATACACAAAGGAGTCCATGAGCATGGTTGCGATTTTTAGAAATTAAAACTAATTTTAAAGACAAAACATGGTCTTATATGCAAATATAAATACATGGAGGGGGTCCATGCATTTTAAGTGTCATACGACGACCATGGACTGGAATGTAAATTGATATAGTAAGTAGGGTTTGCATTGTGATTTGCATATTCATGTGCATGGGACACATAAGTGCTCGAGGGCTCGGTAGAAGGTACATAACTAATGCGATGTTTGGTGGTGTGATAAATCCCAGATTTATCAGCTTAATTCTTTTTATTTACTCTCTTTCTTAAATTAATCATAGGATTCATTGACTAATAAACACTAATTACTAATTACCGTGTTGTATATAATTGACACTAATTATTATATCCTTATTATGGTGTAATGTTTTATGTATTTATTTCTTATTAAAAATCAAATAAAATATAGATTAATATTATATATAAATATAATAGCATAAAACAAAATAAAAATACAAAAAAATAAGCAAAAGAGAAATAGAAGAAATTGTTTTATATGGTTGTTTTTAGTATTTAATTTTTATCTAATGTATAGATGACCTCTGATCTCTTTGACTTCTACATGAAAATTGTAGATCTCTTCGAGATCTACAACTTTTATGTCTATTACTTTCCTAATTCACCTTCTAACTAATTCTTTTCTAATTAACTATGATTTATTTAATTTCTTCAATTTTAATTGGACCACACGACACCTTCATATTGCACCACGTGACCCATTCCTATCACGCCTCCTGCATCTTGATCTCTGCTGTCTGATCCACTCTGAATCATCTTAGCTATCTGTTGGCGCTTAGATCTGAACCGTTTAATCCTTTTGATAATAGTTAATCCAGACCATCCACTGCTGCCCAAGTCTTGAGCGTCTAATCTGATGATCAAATGGTTGTAGGCTATTGTCAACCTCCAGCTCTCTCGTCCCAAACATCGCAACTCTTCATTCCATGGCAACTTCCTCTAATTTCGCTAACTTCCTTACACGCCAACTTACCTTTAAACTTCCATCAATCTCCTCTCCCCACTACCCTCTTCCACGCTAATCACACCATGATCATCAACCCTAATTTCCCTGCTAAATGGCGATGGTTGAAACCACCGCCTGGAGTCAACAACCTCCATTGCTCTCTTCTTTAAAAAGCCATCACCAACCTCAAGCTCCGGCTATCTGCCATTCCTGGACCTGCACCCTAGCCTCTCTGGCCTTTAGTGACAGTACGAGGGCAAGATCGAGTGTGACAATGGTTGTGCACCTCTGACGAGATCCTTGGTTTCGTCACCAAGTTACAACTCAATTCTAGGTCGTTTGAGCTTAGTTCCTTAGCCAAGAACTTCAAGCGAAGACCTCGAAGTTTTAAGCTTCATTATTAGGCTTAAAATTTAACTCCAAGTATTTCTTCTTCAACCTTTAATTCTAGGTAAGATTCTGATCTTGAGTTTAAGCTATTGTTCTCATCTTTATCACCTCTGTTTCACTTCATGATTCTAATATCAGAATCCGCCATCACCTTTGCAATTGATCCATCATCCACGCATTTTCTTCTTGGAACCTTTCCATTTATCCATCGTGTAGATCACCCCATGCCATTGTCTTCTTCTGTATGAAGGAGACAACCTATTAGGGCTCGAATTTATCATCTTCACATAACCCTTCTTTACGGTCATAATTCTTCAAAGCACCCGCAGGTGCTTGTTCTTTAGTTGCTAACCCTACAGGATATCAACGGACTTCAATGATCGGAGTTTGACGCTTAGCCCCGATCTTCCATTTTCCATATGGTCAAGCTTGATTGATAGAGCTCTCCAGAAAACTTCGTGCCTTATTCTAGCATCAATCATCATCATCAAGCCTCAACGAAGGTCTTTAGACCTTCATGTAGCGAAGAGGAGAACAGAGGAGTGAAACTAGCTTCACCAGAGCACAACCCAAAACACTGCCACACACGGCGGACCAGAAGAACAACTGAGTAATAGGTGTCGTTGGATGCCCAATATTGGGTTTAATCCAATGATTGTAGTCGTGCTACGTTGTTGTCCAAAGCAACGTTTCAAACCTCATGCTTGGATCCAAACCTCATTCCAATCCACTAAAGAGGTGCCGGGAGCTGACACGTGGACCGAGCCTCCACTTCCGAACCTAGAGAGTCACGTGTTCTGCGCACGTGGGTGGAAAATTACAGCTGTTGTCTTTCAGTTTCTTGAAATTACAAATAAGTCTTACTGTATGAAAAATACAGTAATACCCCTGTAGGTTACTTTATTTGCATTTTAGTCCCCGTTTATCCTGATCTGTAATAAAACTTGGAAGTTTTATTACATTTATGCCCTTGGATTCATTATTGAATATCTTTTTATCCTCAAATACAATTAGTGTGATTTTGTTCTTGTTTGAAAGCTTATTTGATGCTCTATTTCACATCCTTGATTGATAATTCAAGTTTAAAAATCACATATTAATTATTCTTGGTTTTAAGTGCTCACTTATATCTCTTATCTTGACTGAAAATGCTCCTTGAATTGTTAATTGAACTTGTTACATTCATTAATTTTTAATAATATATTATTAGTTATTTTAATAACTATTAGGTCATTAACTGATTTAATTGCTCGCTATCTATATAAAGCATCAAAATGAAAGTTTAACTTATATAGAAAATGTGTTGAGACTTATATCACACTCCACCTAATCAATGCTTTAAATAATAAATCAATTTAGGGTATTTTCACGATTAATCCAAGTTATTTGTCATATGCTTTTAAGTGTGGTTGTTCTATTCACGTTGATTGTGCATCATTGTTTGCATTTAGTTTAATTGCATTAAAATGTATTAAAAAATATATCTTGTTGTGTTTTGTGCATCATCTCACTATAATTAACCCATGAATTGCTTTTTAAAATATTTGAGATCTAAATTTAATCAAGAAATTCCTCGCGTCCTTATGTTCGACCTTGGACTTTGCAGGTTATAAATTAAAGTCGAGAACCTCGTCATTGAGATTCTTCTCGGTTCTATATGAGATGCTAAGTGCCCGTACTACAATGGATCGATTTTAATGTATGCATATAGATCTTCATCAGATGGCATCGTTGCCAGGGACGTGACACATTTTTTATTGTTTTTAGGAGCAAATATTTATTTAGTAAATTTTGGGCTTAATCATTTTTGAGCTTGTTTCCTTTGTTGTTGTTTTGTACTTGTGATGCCTTTTTAATTACGTGTTTTAATCTCTCTTGAATTTCCTAATAAATTTATTGTTTTGTGGTAGGCTCGTGGATCCAAATATTTTTGAAGGACGACTAAGGCGAGAAACTTGGAGCAACTTGTTGGAGAGCCCACGAGACAACTAATTTTGTAGAGATTAATTAGCTTAATTAGAATTTATTCCATTGTGTTATAATTAATTTTCTTATTTAAAGCTGTTCTGAATTGAGATCTCACGCATGTAAACAAAGGCCTGTTAACTTTATTTATTCTTATGTGTGGGGTTGTGTCGAGAGTGGTTCTCGAGTTGAGTGATGTTATAGATCAATGCTTTACGCCAAATAGGAAGATCGCAGGTCATTCTTGCTTGATCTATTTCGTAATTCAATACACGCTACACAAATCTCATAAGATTCACAATTGTAAAAATCTTAGAAGATTCATAGACACACATAGCAGACGTTCTACTTAGTTAAATAAATTGATTTCTTCATTGATATCGTAACTCTGACAAGATTTGTATTTGATTACCGATTAAAATTTGATAAGATAATAAGGCTATCATCTCGGCATTTAGCGTTGAGTTGGTGAATTCACCAGGGTTTGTATTAATTAATCGTGTGAGTAATTCCGCATATTCACGTGCCCAGTAGAACTATATTTTTTTAATATATCAAGCGTGCTCAAATTTCCTATCTCTTGAACTTCGAAGATGGATAAGTGGTCGAGTATTTGCCCGGATTTCATGAGCTTGTCATTGAACCGCTCAAACATTACATCTTCACTGGTCTACTTTCCTCCTTCCCCTTCTTTAGCTGGACCGTCCTAGTTCGGAAATAACCCTTTTTCTGAGCTGGTGTATCATGATTCCCTCCTTGGGGGTGGTTCTATTTCAACCAATCCCTTTCTTCTTTTCTCACCAAGGAAGACCATTGCCATGGTGAAATCGATTTAATTTAATTTAATTATCATCATCTAGATCTCATGTAGAGCCTTTATTTGATGAAGGTGATGAAAACACATTAAAAATGCCTCCTAATAAACATAATGGAAATGGAGAGGAGGAAGAGAGAGAAGATCCATTACATGTTGTATTGGCTAGATTGGCAGAATCAGAATAGAACCAAGCAATGACGAGAGCTCAATTAGGCCAATTGCAGTTGGGTAGAGATGCACTAATCGATGTGGCATATAATCTTGCGATATTTCAGATGACTAGTTGGTTAAGCCCAGTCGAACCTTAAGTTGAATATGAATTAAAGCCACGATTCCTTGGCTTGCTGCCACATTTTCATGGGAATGCACACGGAGAGCCATATGCTTTCCTTAGTGACTTTGAGCTAGTCTGTTCTAATCTTACACATCATAGGGTTAGTCAAGACTACATCGGGCTCAAAGCCCTTCATTTTGCCTTGAAGGATGCAGATTACTAGATGAAGAATTTAGGGTAGTCGTAACTACTTTGTACATTTCAAGGACCTCGTCATGAAGAAGTTCCACCCTTTGAGTAGAACCAACTTGATGTGTTCACACATCACGAGTTTCTCCCAACTACCTAATGAAATTTTCTGTGAATCATGAAAGAGATTCAAGGACCTCTTGCAGAAATATCCTTGCCATGATTTAGAGCCTACCATCTTGGTTCGATCTTTATATAGCGGTTTACACCCTGAGGTGCAAGGTCTGGTTACTTTTGTTTGTGGAGGAAGCTATACATCACAAGGTGTGTTCACTATCTGGAAAGTGTTCGAACTTATAGTCGAGACAAGTAAAGCACAAATTGCTAGTCGAGCACAGTTAGAAACCCTAAATCCATTTTAATCTAGCGGGGGAATGAAGGCTACAATGGATCCTTTTGATATGAGCCTTATAACAGATAAACCCATAGTAGTTGAGAGGATATATATGCGTATAAGTTGGACAATAACTTATCCAAAATGTTTAGACAGATGGCGGAGATTTATGAAAAGGTATCGAAAATGAGGGTACCTGCCGTGACTGCATATGTTGCTCCAGTTTACCGTGTTCATCATATTCAGGAGCAGCAGATGTCAGGGCCACCACAACCATAGGTAGAGGACCCACCTTTAGCCCATTATTGTCAGCAGCAACCACCATATGTGGAAACAGTCATCGAAGAGCGTTCCCAAGTGTGGGAAGTAAATGGTTTGTGGTACATGAATGATCCTGCTAGACAGGGAAATTCTGGGGATTGTTTCTCATACCAGTGTCCCCAGACTTTCTGTAACACATCATTTATGCTTACAACTCTTCCAGTACCACAGAACTCTAGAGCCATTCTTATAAGGAACCAAGGAAGCACCAGCAATATGGGCATCAACAGACGTATCAGTCGGGCCAGCAGGGCCCAAATACTCAGCATCGTACCCAGTCACAACAACAATCTTATGGTTATCATGGATAGTCTTCACGCTCGCCTTTTCTTCTTTATAATCACAGCAACAAACATCTTCCGGTCCCATGGATTTTCAGCTTCAGATTCTAGAGTAGTTGCGTTCCTATCAGAATGAAGTGCATGGTTTAAGGGTTGACCTCAACCGCTTATCCCACCTACATGATGAGCGTAATGCTCCTACTGCATCAATTCCTACCCAGATTCATGCTAAACCCAATAGCTTGAATAAACCTCAACAACATCATTTATTAGATAACGTATATTACTCAGATTTTCAACAGTCTGATTAAGAGCTCTCTTCGTTTGATTGTATTAATCATATGTCTCTCAGGAGTGGATGGACTGTGGTCGTACCTGATCGGGCTAAGGACATGGATAGGACCAACTCCAAAGCTCAACCTGAGGAGACTTTAGAGGATGATGACACTAGGCATTTTCAGAAGGGAGAAAATTCTAGGTCAAGGAGTAGTTCAAGAGAAGAGCAGCATACATCAGATTCAGAGTCTACGGAGGACATTGCACCTTCGGATGAGGAGAATGCACTTTCAGCAAGCATTCCCCATTTTATAGTATATGATTAAGTTATTATTCCAATTGTAAAAGATTCAAAAGTGAAAAATTCAGTTTCTACTAATAATAAAGAGCATGTTTTTGTGTATGATTCTGAGTCATCACATCATTCTTTGCCTATCCCTTCCCCCGTTCTCTTATGACAGGAAAGCACATCATTAAAAAGATTCAAAGAGATTATCTGACATGGCACAATTCTATAGAGATAATATCATTGTGAAGGTGCCATTTGATGAGTATGTGGCTAGTAATCCTACATTTCAGAAATATTTAAAGGTAAGATGCACACAAAGCAAAGTTAGCGGGAAGAAACTGAACAACTACGTCAAGACCCATGCTCTTTCGGTTGCCACTGCGTTTTGTCTCAAGAATCATAAAGTGTCACAAAAGAAGAGAGATTTAGGAGCACATTATGTTGTGAGTCAAATTGATGACATAGTGTTTGCACACACTCTCCTAGATAATGGTTCTTCGATCAATTTAATATCCTTTGCCTTATGAGAAATTGAAGTTGGGACCTTTATGTAAATCCAGAGTGTTACTTTAATTTGTGGATACATCAATAAAAAAGGCTAAGGGCATGGTCAAGAATGTTATTATCTCGATCGAGGGACATGATTACAAAGTAGACTTTATTGTTCTTGATACGGATATCCCTCATCATTGGAGAGATTCACAGATTATCCTTGGGCAACCCTTCCTTAGGACCATTGGATCCTCATTTGATTATCAGACTGGGATGGTAAAGTTCCATTCTCCTAGCGGAGAGGTGGAATTGCAGATGAAGCAGACGAAATGGCAACAACCTGATTTCGAGTCTAGTACTGATTTCTCTTCACTATCAGAGGCAAACTGCATTGTAGTTAGCACATTTGGAATCTGGGCTCAGAACCCAACAATACAGAGTGAGACCCTCTTATCTGGAGAGGACAATGTACATGGAGCAGTTGAAGATATATTACAATGTAGAAGTCCCTTTGGACTTGTCAGTTCCCCTTCATTAGGAACAGTTAAGGAAATTACATGATGAGTCGGACACAGCTTTGGCCGAATTACAATGTATCTTTGGCGATCCAACTCCCTATTCTTCAGTTCAATTGGTGGACAACCTTTCAGATGATCCTTCTCCACTCCACAACTCAGATTCTTAGTTGAAGACACTACCTCCACAACATGATGTACTCCTCAGCATGATTCTTAGTTGTGATCCTCAGCATGATGTACCCGATGACTTATCTTTGTTAGAATTAAAGCCACTACCTCCTGCACTCAAGTACTCCTTCCTTACAGTACCAAAGAACAAGTTTCCTGTCATCATTAGTTTTAGGTTGACTGTAGATCCGGAAGCTAGGTTGTTAGAAGTGTTAGAGAAAAATCGTAAGACTATAAGATGGACAGTGTCGGATCTCGTGGGTATAAACCCCGCACTCTGTTCACACCACATTTTTATTGAGGATAATGGTAGACCTTCCTATGAATTTCAGAGGAGACTTAATCCAAATCTTCAGGAAGTAGTTAAGTTGGATATAGAAAAATGGTGTGGAGCAGGATTTATTTACCCTATCTTTGACTCCAAATGGGTGAAACCTTTACATGTTGTCCCGAAGAAGTTGGGAACTCAGATGGTCACCAATGAGGAGGGAGTTGAGATTGTGAGCCGATTACCTACATCGTGGTGCGTCTGTGTCTATTACAAGAGCCTGAAGGCTACGACCAAGAAAGATTACTTTCCCTTACCGTTTATTGATCATATTTTGGAGAGACTAGCGAAGAAAGAGTTCTTTTGTTTTCTTGACGGGTACCCTGGATACAATAAAGTAGCCGTCGCCCCTAAGGACCACGAAAAGAACACTTTTACATGCCCCTTTGGCACATACGCATTTAGACGCATGCCTTTTGGGTTGTGCAACGCTCCAGGTACATTTCAGAGATGCATGATTGTCGTGTTTGCTGAAATGGTTTGAGATTTCCTAGAGGTCTTCATGGACGATTTTTCTGTCCATGATGATTCATTTGATTCTTGTTTAGTGCACCTGTACCAAGTACTTGAAAGGTGTAGGGAGATAAATATGGTATTTTCCTAGGGAAAACGTCATTTTATGGTTAAGGAGGGTATTGTGTTGGGGTACGTCATCTCCAAGAAGGGAATGTGATCAAGAAACTTGATCCACCAACCAACATCAAGCCAACGAGGTCATTCCCGGGGCATGTTGGATTTTATAGAAGATTTATTCATGATTTTTCAAAGATTGCCCGATCCCTAGCAGAGCTCTTAAGAAAGACACCGAGTTCTTTGTAGATCACAAGTGTCTTGAGGCCTTTGATCTCCTTAAAAAGAAGATCTGTGATTCGCCGATTCTGTAGTCTCTTTGCTGGTCTCTTCCCTTAGAGATCATGACCAATACTTTTGATTTTGCTATAGGAGCCGTATTGGGACAACAACGAGATCGGATTCCGTTTGCTATTCACTACGCAAGCAAGGAATTTGATACAACTCAGGGAAATTATACAGTGACTGAAAAAGAAATGATTGCAGTAGTTTGGGCATTAGGGAAGTTTAGGTCTGTAATTTTAGGTTTAAAAGTGACAGTATATAATGATAATTCAACCATTAGATATCTTATGGAAAAGAAGGATGCGAAGGCACACTTTCTTAGATGGATCTTGCTACTCTAGGAATTTGATTTGGAAATTAAGGATAAATCTAGAGTTAAAATTGTAGTGGCTAATCATCTTTCAAGGATTGAAATAAAGGATTCCCCTGATATTGAGCCTATTCGAGAGAACTTCCTAGATGAGTCTATTTGTGTTATTAACTCACTCCCACGGTATGCCAACATGGTGAACTTCCTTATCTTCAAGCAAGTTCCCCATAGATGGACTTGGCGTAGTACATACCAACTCAAGTCGGATTCGAAGAAATACCATTGGGAGGATCCGTTCCTTTTCTTTGAAGGACCAAATTGTATCAGGAGAAGGTGTATTCATGAAGAGGAATACTAGAGTGTCCTCATGTATTGTCATTCATTTGAAGCTGAAGGATGCTATTTAGGAAAAAGAACCGCTCACAAGGTGTTGCAATGTGGTTTCTTCTGGCCTACCTTGTTTAAAGATGCTACATATTTTGTACGGTCGTGCCCGGTTAGCCAAAGGATGGGAGGGACTGTTGGATCCAGAGATGAGATGTCCATGCAGACTGTGATTTTTTGTGATGTTTTTGATGCTTGGGGAATAGATTTCACAGGTCCCTTCTCTAATGGCCAAGGTTTTGAATATATCTTGTTAGCGGTTGATTAGTTGTCCATATGGGTGGTGCTATCCCAACTATTTGCAAGTTTATTGAGGATCATATTATTTAACGATTCGGGGTACTTAAAGTTTTAATATATGATGGGGAGAGCCATTTTATGAATGGAATGATGAAATCTTTATCAAAGTACTACGGATTTGAACATCGAATAACTAGTCCTTACCACCCTCAATCAAACGATATGGCAGAGGTTTTAAATAGGGAAGTAAAGAGCATTCTTCAAAAGTTAGTCCAACCTGATAGGAAGAACTGTTCTCAGTTGTTGGAACAAATTCTGTGGGCCTACAAAATGGCCTACAAGACATCTCTGGGTACTTCACCTTTTAGGATGATTTATGGAAAGCCATGTCATTTGCCCGCTGAGTTAGTGCACAAATTCAAATGGGCAATAAAGAAGATAATCTGGAGTTGTCACTTAGGAAAGTTGTGTAGAGACCTCAACTTAAATGAATTAGTGGAAATCCGCAATCGAGCATATGACAACAACATGATCTATAAGGACAAAGTTAAGAAGTGACATGATCGCATATTAGATGCAAGAACTTTGTCCCTGAATAGAAGGTATGGTTGTTTAATGCAAATTTAAGGATTTTCTATGGGAAACTAAAATCAAGATGGATGAGTCCTTATATTGTAAGGGAAGTGCATGAGAATGGTAGTGTAGAAATTTCAGAGCTTTCAGAGAATGCACCTTCCTTTCTGGTTAACGGGCATTTACTTAAGCATTTTGTAGAATCCAAAGAAAGGTTAACTTCCTTAGAGACGATTAACTTCATTCCCATTGAGTTAGTCTAATTTTTATCAGGTAAGGTATGATTATCATAACAGATTCAAATCAGAAGATTAATGTCTATAAAATTCATATCTAGAAGATTCATACTCTTTTAATTTCATTAATTTCTTATTTCATTATTCCAGCTATACTTAGGCATCTCTCACCTAAGTATGGGGGGGTGGGTGGGTTTCCTCATCTCTTCCTATGCTCTGGTTCCACCTATGAATTTATCTTTTTATCTTTACTTAGGTCTTGTAGAACCTAAGTGTAGGGGAAACCGTTCTGGTATATTTATTGAGACTCATTCTTTCTTACACTTGTCCTATAAACTTGACTCAGCTCTTATAGATTGTTTTATGCTTAGTTAAGCTATGGCTTCATATCACTTCGTGCTATGAGGATATAGAAAAAGCTAAGTATAGGGGGTTCTATCGTATATATTACATATATACTCTACCAATACCTCATAATTTTAAAACTTTTTTACAAACTCCTGGGGATAAGGGTATCGTATTACAATTTTGAGTTGAGTTTTCTATAAAATATTTTGAAAATATTTTGAAAATTATATACATATTTGACATGGTTTTTAAGTGTTTTACATGGTTTACAAAAATATAGCTTGACATGTTTGCAAAATCATTTGTAAAATTTTTTGAAAACCTATATATTTATGTGACATTGTTTTGAAAAAATTTTTTTAATTAAGTTTGAAAAGTGGGGTTGTACTTGATTTGAAAACCTTTGTAAAATGTTTGCAAAAGTCTATATATATGTTACAATGTTTGCAAAAGGTTTTCAAAATTCTTTTCAAAATGAAGGGTGTAAACAAGACTAAGTAATTAACTCTTTTCAAATTCAATAAAAATCAGAAAATAAATTCTGTTGTATCTCTTCAATATCCTTTTGAGTTTTGAGATTCTCAAAGGTCATGATGGTTCACCAAATCGTTTCTTCTTTTCCCTTTATAAGGGTATTTGGCCTTCTGAGTCTTTCAGAGTTACACATGGAGGAAAGTCTGGATTTTAATTCTATATTTTGGAAGATCAAGTTGATAAAGATTTCTTTGAAAAGAGTAATGCCAATTAAGGAGGATGATTAATTAATAGAATAATTAGATATGGAAGTACCTTTACCATTTCTTGAGGATGTTCAGTCCTTGGATTTTCACCCATCTTATAAGTGGGGTTACTCTTTTATGTCTAGTTTTTATCTTCTAAGGAAAACCCAAAAGTCTGTTGCATGTTTTAAAAATTTGATTAACCTTTCCATAATCATGAAGAATTTTGAGGTTTCTCGTGTATATTTGGATATCACTTTTGAGAAAGAATGGCATCATTCTAGAAGGTTGAAATTTCAAGTTGACGAAGATCTTTCGTATTCAGATTCCAAAGTGTTCTCCATTTGGAAGAAGCAGTTGAAACATAAGGCTGCCTGTGATTTTAAACCCTGAAGATCCAATTTTGTTTTTTTAATGAACTGAAATTTGTAGTATTATGTTGGGTATCTTAGAATGTTCTTCGTATTGTTCATTTGTGATGTTTTGTCAAAGATACCCAGTCTGTCTTCTTTGTTTCAATAAACTTCATAATTTCTCGATTCTTTTGTAAATAACTAACACACTAACTTATTAATTGGTGTTATTCTCTGACACTTACACTATGAACTCAAGGCTTGAGATGATCTTTAACATTTTATTTATGGAGTCCTTAGATCTAGAGTTATCATGTATTAATAATTAGGTCTTGGACTTAAAAATTCACAGTCTCCTAGTTCGAAGATATGCATGCTATATTTCATACTTAATATCCTTAAAGAGTTTGACTATAACTCACATGCACGATTGCATTCATGATTGAGATGAGTCAAGATATCACTGAGGAATCTGAGCTTGGAAGTTTGAGTTTGGACTTGATCTATATGATACTCGATGATGGGATAAAATTACTGACAGCTTCATGAAAACCTGAGTTTCAACATATTAGCCCGTATGGGACATGTTCTCATGTTATCTCTTGACTTTAACCTAAAGTGCTAGGGTGTGATGATATTAATTAATAAGGTGATCAATATGCGCCAATGTTTTGGTAAAAGCAGTGGAACTAGCCAAAAATGAAGAAAAGAAAGAAATTATTGAAATAAAAGCTCTCACCCTACAAAGTCAAAAATCAAAGAGCTTCCACCAAAGGCAAGCCCTCCCAACCATTTCAAAGTGTCCACTTGGACCATTGCTATTAGGACCAGGAGTCGGGCTAGCACCAAAAAAAGGCTCTGCATCGTAAATGCTACAAGTCTGTGTGTAGAAGGTATATTAGATACTAAAAAAAGGCATAACCCAGTGTATTCCCATGAAAATAAGTGCAAACAAGTCCAACTTCTTTTGATGGACACACTGATTGGCAAAAATAAAAATGAAAATATGTTGAGTATTAGCGCTTGAGAGAATCCTGTTCCAATGAGAGTAAGAGAAAATAAATACACAATCCTATATACTCCATAATCTGACCATCCATCTATCTCTTTGAAGTTCGACAAACTAAAGAGATGATGGACTGAAGCAAGACTAGATTTATTCCTTAGTGTTGAGGGTTGGGTCCTTAGGAGAACTTCTGACATTGGAGTTTTTGGTGATGTCTTGATTCTACTCTCATGTTGCAGTCTACACTAAGTCATACTTCTTATATATTTGTATACACATTGAGAGTCTGGCAATTAGAGGAGTTAAATTTCTTTTTATTAATACTTTGATCAACTTAGAGTTTTATGATTCCTAAAACCTAACGTTCTCAATTAAATCAAGACTTGTATTCTCATATGCACATGTCAAGGATTTTACTAATTAAACTAACTCTCTAACAAATTCTTTCTTTATTAGCTCGAGCACAATCTTAGCTTAAGTATAGGCGGGTGATAAATCCCAGATTTATCAGCTTAATTCTTTTTATTTAACTCTCTTGCTTAAGTTAATCACATGATTCATTGACTAATTAATACTAATTACTGTGTTGTATATAATTGACACTAATTACTATATTCCTATGATTGTGTAATGTTTTATGTATTTATTTCTTATTAAAAATCAAATAAAAATTAGATTAATATTATATATAAATAAAATAGCATAAAAAAATAAAAATACAAAAATAAACAAAAGAGAAATAAAAGAAATTATTTTATATGGTCATTAGTATTTAATTTTTATCTATGTATAAATGACCTCTGATCTCTTTGACTTCTACATGAAAGCTATAGATCTCGATGAGATCTACAACTTTCATGTTTCACTTTTTCTATTTTGCCTTATAGCTAATTCTTTTCTAATTAACTATTATTTATTTAATTTCTTCAATTTTTACTGGGCCACGTGGCACCTTCAGATCACACCGCGTGACCCATTCCTGTCACACCTCCTACATCTTGATCTCCGCCATCAGATCTGCTCTGATCCATCTTACTGTTAGCGCTCAGATCTGGACCGTCTAATCCTTTTGATCAGAGCTAATCCAGACAATCCACTACCGCCCAAATCTTGAGCGTCTTATTTGATGATCAGACAGTTGTAGGCTGTCATCAACCTCCAGCTCTCTCTTCCCAAACATTGCAACTCTTCATTCCATGGCAACTTCCTCCAATTTCATCAACATCCTTACAAACCAACTTCCCTTGAAACTTCCATCAACCTCCTCTCCTCACGACTCTCTTCCACGCTAAACAAACCATTATCATCAACCCTAAGTTCCCTGCTAACGGGCGGTGGCTGAAACCATCGCCTGGAGTCAGCAACCTCTGTCATGTCTCTTCTTTAAAAATCCATCACCAACCTCTAGCTCAAGCTATCTACCATTCTTGGACCTGCACCATAGCCTCTCTGACCTCTAGTGGCAGTATGAGGGCAAGATCGAGTGTGACAACAGCCATGCTCCTCCGACGAGATCCTTGGTTTCGTCACCAAGTTACAACTCAATTCCAAGCTGTTCAAGCTTAGTTCCTTAGCCATGAACTTCAAGCGAAGACCTCAAAGCTTTAAGCTTCATTATTAGGCTTAAGATTGAACTCCAAGTATTTCTTCTTCAACCTTTAATATGAGGTAAAATTCTGATTTTGAGTTTTAGCTATTGTTCTCCTCTTTATGACCTCTACATCACTTCATGATTCTAATATCGGAATCCGCCATCGCCTTTGCAATTTATCCATCATCCACGTGTTTTCTTATTAGAACCTTTCCGTTTCTCCATCGTGTAGATCACCCCATGCCATTGTCTTCTTCTGCATGAAGGAGACAACCCATTAGGGCTCAAATCCATCATCTTTGTTAGCAATGTGAGCCCGAGGCGAACCATTCCTGCAATAAATGTTATTGTAATTAATGATTTATCAATAAAAGTTATTGATTATGTTTCACTCCCTTTCTGATATTGAATGAATGAATGCACTATAAGGTCCCTCTGTACGATTAGGGTTATGTACCATGGCCAACTTGATAATCATACAACTGTTGATTCATTAATTGAGTCATAGAGGCTGATGCTTGGATGAATATCTAAGGAGTTAGATAGAGGACTCATCAAGCATCATCAATGATTGACAAGTAGTGATCTCCAGTCTGAGTGGGAGATGGCAATCCTATCTCTTATTAGACTGATATCTGATCGACCTCTTGATGCATGTCCTCTGCATGGGAATATTGATTCAGAGGTATCAGATTAGTTGAGTCAATGAGTTGACTTAACGAGATCGAGATAACCAAAGACCTATGATGAATATTGTCACATCACAGACAAACATCCTCTGACCCAAGACAGGTGTATTGCTATGTGTCTGAGTATGTACATTTGGCAGACCAATAGGTTGATGACCTAACCAATGTCTATATACCGGCGAGCTGTGTGCATGTAAGGGCATATGAGTAATATGATCTCTCAAAGGGATCATACAGGTTCACTTGTGAACCGGGAGACATGAGCTCACTCATGAGGTTTTGGGATTGACCAAATTTCATGCATGGTCATCATGCTTTAGAAGCATGATATGAATTTGAAGGTAAGATATATGCTTTGTGAAAGCATATGATCTGTACCCTATCCCAAGAACCAAGATTGAGAAACTTAGCGATCAAACCTTGAAGATGACAATGTTAAAGTGATCTATATCTTCAGGATGATCATGAGTCTTCCAGTATGCAGGATGTACAGGTATTGGGAATACCTGAAGGGTGATTTGATCATAAACGATTGTATAACCATGATGCTTCCATTCCGAGGGAGTGATGAAACAGGTCTGGATTTTAGTGACTCCTCTCATTAGAGAAGTGACCTAATCTTAGTCCATATACTGGACATTGATCTGAATGAGATTCAGATGCAATGAGAAGATTAGGTTTACGGTCTTGATTTAATCAAGCATCTATGAGAGGTCCATGGGATCTGGATTTGAGACGTGATCTAAATATCCAAGTCACTATACGTGGAACAATACAATCGCCCTGTCCTTATCTCCAAGTATATGAGGAGAAATAGCATTGTTCTTAAATGGTTCAAGAATAATTCCATAAGATCTAAGCAATGAGAAATCGATAATTAAATATGATTTAATTATCATGATGTATGAGGAATTATCCAATATAATTAAATGTGATTTAATTATTATGGATAAGAATAATGTGGATAATAATATCCAATTATTCATAATATATTATAAATGTGATTTATAATGTATTAGAGAGAGCTAATTATAATTTATATTTGTAGATTAATTATTAATGTGTATTGGATACACATTGTCTAATTAATTGAAAATGTAAATTATATTTTGTTTTGGGTTGTGAATGTGATTCACAATTTTCCAATGTCAAGATTGCAATATTCCCAAAATAATTGAGAATTATTTTTGGTGAATAAAATACCAACAAATAATTGTTGGAAATAAGTTGAGAGAAAAACAAGGAGATGTGCAATCTCATGGGAATCCATGAGATTGCCCTCCCCATATGGGAAGGAGGTGGCGGCTCCAATTCCTTTATGGAATTGGTGGCCGTCCACTCCCTCTAATGGGGAAGGTGGATCTCATTTGTATTTTCACCCCTTATTTGATTGGTTTAATTTGGTATTAATATATATTTGATTTATCAAATATATTTAATCAAAATTAAATCACAAGTTGTTGGCTTTTACCAACAACAATCTTGACCATTGGATTGACATAAATCAATCTCATCCATTGATTTTATATGTCCCATGGATTGAGATCCATGGATCCCAAAACCCTATAAATAGAGAGTCATACCATGCTCTCTCTTTACATGCTATTGTAGCACACTTCTCTCTCTCTCTCTTTCTCCATACTCGACAGCCCTCTCTCCCTCTCTTCTTGGTGGCCGTCCACCATACCTTGGTGAAGAGAATCATCGACGCCTGCGCCATCGTGCTGCCGCTTCGATGCTCTGCGGTTCTCCGTCTACTTGGAGTGCTTCACTCACGAAGGAGACGTTTGATCTCGTGCGATGAGATCAGGAGCAACCGTGCTTGGATCATCTTCTTGGATTGCGAGGACACCGCGACTCATCCCCGCGCTCGCAAGCCGTTACTCCGACGATCGGACTTGAGACAGGAGGTCTCTTCTCTTAGAGACTCGATCAACCACGCTTCAAGAGGTATTGCATTATACTTGTTGTGGTTATAGATGAACCGATCTGAGAATGGTTCTAGGATCATGTGGTTTCATCAAATAAATTTTTTTTTAAATTCTACTGCACCGAACAACTAGTGCGACTAGTCGTTCTTCGTCGTATCCGATACGACAATCACGCTTCCGTGATGCGCTTGAGGATTTCTCCATATCCTTCAATCTTCGCGTAGCTCTTCACTGCGACCATAATTGTTCAAAGCACTCGCAGGTGCTTGTTCTTTAGTTGCTAACCCTATAGGATATTGATAATCTCAGAAATCGAACGGTCTTGTGTTCCACACAAGGCGGGAACACAGTCGAAGTGTCAACCAATCAATTCCTGAAATTAATCAACAATTAACCCACACTAAAGATCAATAAATTAGAAATAATGTGGAGTTAAAATTTATTTTTAACTCTGCACAAATGATGTAAAGGGTAAGTATGCAGAGAGTTCGAACACAGGGAGCAAGCAGGGTAATTCAAACAAGTGTGCACAAGTGAGTGTGTGTGATGTCTACACTAAGCAAGCAAGCAAAGAGATTTTTGTGGGTTTTTAATTTTCAAATTTTTTTATTTTAATTTTTAATTTTGTATTTTGATTTTTAATTTTTTGATTTTTATAATTTTATAGTTTATAAATTTTTTGTTTCTTTTTTTCAATATTGGAAAATACAACAAAGTAATAAAAGACAAGATAGAATATTTATAAAAATGTGCAAAAATAGCCAAAAATCCAGAAATAAAATGTTTTTGATGTTTTTAGGATTTTTTACTGTTTTTGTGATTTTTGGGTATTTCTCAAACTATTTTTGGTATTTTTTAAACAATGAAATAAGGGAAAACAATGACAAATGTGCTGGCTGTGAGTAAAATGGGAATTAAAATTAGCAAACAGCAACCAAAATTTTTCACACTAATTTTCAAATAAAGAGAATCGAATATCGAACAAACAGGAACTGAATTTGTATTTTTCTGATTTTCTTTGATTTTATATATTTTTTGACGTTTTTATGTATTTTTGAAATTTTAAGGTTTTTCTTTTGAGATTTTTAGTGGTTTTTTGGACTGACACTAGAAAATGGTAAAACACACAAAATATATTTTTTTTGGAATTTTTCAAAACGTTTTTATAATTTTTATGGATTTTCTAATGCAAACAGTGAAATAAATGCATGTTTTTGATTTTTAATAAATATGAAAATGCAATAAAAGTGCAATGCAAAAATATGGCGTGCAATTACAAGTAAACAGGACCTTAACTCTATTTTTGTGGAATTTTTGGACTTCAAATGATAATTTAAATAATTAACACATGCATCCAAACAATTATCAGGCGTGGCAGGGACTATATTGCAAATAGATAAAACTATGGGGCACTTCTGCAATATTTCCAGAAACTATATAACGCAGTATAAAATTCTCTGGATCAAGTCTAAATATACAATATTCCAAGCCCTTCCCCGCAAAAACACCAAACCCACGTGACTAGGCACGCACGCCTGGCGGGGGTGTTTTCGTAACTATGGAAAAAGTCAAGGGCTAAAGCACAAAATATCCAAAAAACAACTACTGCCAATACAAGTTCCGGGACTGACTACCGATACAAAAAGGGCTGAGGGCCTGCGCACAAAATGGCCACGGACCTCACGCGCACGGGCACGTGAGATGACGTGGCCGAGGACCTGGTTGTACATAAAAGAAAATGCTGGAGCGTCGATGCAATTATTACAACAATATTTAACTTCAGATGAATGTTTAGGGTTTAGATAATAAACATGCAAAAATGACTGGGCTAAGTTTGCAGAATACCCAACGGGGCGGATCGAACGGCAAGAGATCTTTCACTAATACACGTGGCGGAGATCCGATGCCCCGTACCCCTTCGATGATGAAAGGGCCGGATTAGATGATCAGAGTAGGATGGGCAGTCCTGGGCTTGCTGGATCCGACGGCGACTGGCGCGTGCGAAGAACAACGTCACATCGAACGGCTGGGACGCCTGGTAGATGAACTGGGAAGAACAGAGGGCCGGATGATCTTCTCGGAGCTCGCACCTCCTCTCCCGAAGCTCTCTTGGCGCACGAAGATGTCCCCGACGTTCCTGGAAGGGCCCCTGACCTGCAGGCGGAGCCAAAATGGCCCGAAGAGCCCAGATACACCGCCGCGAGGTCAAGAACGGAGAGGAGCTCCAGGTAGCATGGTTGCTGCAAAAATCGACCCCAGGAGGGGGTCTCTTCGGCCTCTGGAACCTGCAAAAAGAAGGTGATATGGTCTGGGGCAAGTTGCCCCGATCACGTGGCGCAAGAAATGGTGGTATGCGGAGGTGGTTGGCGCGGAGAATAACAGTGGCCGGAGATGCCTCCGGCGACTATCGATTGAGCGAATCGATGCGCGGATGAAATGGATGAACGGGGGAAGTGAAGTGTCGAATGCCAGGAACAAAGTGAAAAGAAAACGAAAGGGATAACATGGCCTCGAGCCCAGGTCGGGCGAGGGAGGGGGTACCTCGACGGGGGAAACCACCGGAGGTAGGGGAACACCCAGACCTTGCCCTTGATCGTCTCCGATGACGCGGGCGAGGTGCTGTCACCACCAGCCGGTCAGAGACTCAGAGAGAGGGATGAATTCGGTCGCAAATGGGGTTCAAATTTTCAAATCAGGTCAAGGGGGTGGTTTTGAAGAGTTGACGAGGGTGGCCCAAAGATCGACGCGCAACGCCTCGGTCAGTGATTCAAAGCCCAAGAATTACCTTGGGCGTGAATCACGAGTGTCCGAGGAGCAAAAACTCTGAAGAGGCCATCACGAAAGAAAGCAAGGGCTGGCCTAGAAAAATGGGTAAAAGGAGACAAAAAACTCATTGCTGACATGCTACAGGGGAGGTCAGACAGTTGACCGAAGGTCAACTGTCAGACCAACCTGGTTGGTCCACGTGGACCAACCAGGGAAAAACCCTTTGTAAAATCAATAAAAAATAACAAATGATATTATTTTAATTAGGTTATAAAATAAAAAGTTCTTGTAATTTTATAAGTTATTTTATTCCGATTTTTAATTATTTTTATGATATTTATTTTTACAAGTTGCTTTTATACCCCTATATAGGTATATTATCTATATATTTTATTGCTTTATTTTTATTCTGTGTATTTTACTTTTATTATTTTTATTTGTTATTTTATAAAATTATAAAATACTTTTATATACACAAATATATTTTTATTTTATTTTTCTGATATAATATGTATAATTAATAAAATAGAAGTATATTTTATATAGGTATAAGTACAGGTATAATACCTATGTATCAAATATGTATGTATTTTATTTTAAGTTTTATTTAGGTTTTTATTTTGATTTTAATGCACATATATATTATAAGTAATATTTACCTAATTTATAAAAATATAAAAATACAAACATAATGAATAGATAATAACTTGAATATTTTAATCTGTACAAGTATACAATGTGGGTCCAAAATTCAACTTTCAAACCGTAGCTCCGCCAAATGCGAAACCACTGCCATTAAATAGCTTATTTTCTTCTATATACAATTAAAGGTAACTATGCTGCATTTGGAGTTGTCAGTTGTGAGATACGGGTCTGGGAAGTTGAGATTCTAGATTTTTATTCAGACCATAGCTTTTTATCTGTACATTATTTTTCTGTGAAATCAATTTTGTATTTTTATTTATAAAATTATCTACAACTTTCATGTACAAGGTTTCTTTATTTGATGCACAAAAAGTGGAACCAAAAATAGGTCCCAAAATGAATAAAGAATGAATAGAACGTATAGGTATTTTATCTGTATTTTGGCCCTTATCTCCCCCTACTTTATTCCTTGTCGACCTATTCATCAAGATGCCTAGGTCTCGGGGTTTCGGGTCATAAAATATTAACAATATTTTATTCTTTTTCTTTTCTTTTATTTATTCTATAATTTTGGCTTTAATTACATCATTTTATACACTATGTGGATGCACACGCATGAATGCTAAGATGGTGAAATAAAGGGTATTTACAGGCATTTACTAGGGTTTTTGGTGCCAAAATGATAGAATAAAGATGATGAAATGTGGATTCATCATCCCTCTATACTTTACCTTTGCTAGTCCCTAGCAAACACTTATGCAATAAGTGCAAAAAGAAAAAAAGAAAAGAAAAAGAAGAAATATAGATTTTATTTGATTATCAAACTTGTCTTCACAAAATCAAAGTTTGGAGCTTAAGTCGGGCTTTTGGAATTTTAGTGCGTGCGGAACCTTAATGAGAACCGTGTTTGAAATCCAACAGTCCTTGAGAATCCCAAAACTCTGTCTAAGTCTCCTCAATAGCCAGGTCAGAAATACTTCAACTCATACGCAAACTCTTACGACTATGATTCTGACTCGTACAGTGTAAGTGATATGTAGCTCCCCACCTCAGAAGTAACAAAGAAACAACCTCCCCCACCTTGGTAACTCTAATGCCTCGGTCTAGCAACTCTTTCCTCGAGAAGCTGGGTATTCCCTTCTAAGTTCAAGTGCAACCGGCTCACGAAGAGGGGGAATAAGAGGTATAGACTTTTGGGAGCTCAACCAGTGTAGCTAAGTCTCCCGCTGCAAGCTTCATGAGATGTAACATGGATATCATAAGCTTTTGCTTTATTGGACTATATACACTCCGGTGGGGTTATTAAATTTTCAATCCGACCCACCACTTTTTTGGAGTTCTTCTCTTTTTTCTTTTTTTTAAGCACATCTGTACAACATATCTACATGGTGCAGCATATATACAAGAAATTTTCTTCTTGAGCCAGTAGACTATCCCTCTTTTGAAGCTTTATTGCAACCCACGGCTTCTGTCTTTAGCCTTCCTCACCACTAGACCAAGTTGAGGCGCACTTCCTTCACTAGAAGAAGAAGAGAGGTTCCGCCTAGAAGTACTACCCTCATATGCTACCCCAAGCCAAAGGTAACTGCCTCCTCACCACCTCATCCGTGGAGAGCTATGTGAAAGGTGCAGGTGTCCAAGTTAGGTCATTATCAACAAGAGTCGTGCGTGTGCTCTGAAATACTCTACTTAGGCAGTCAAGAATCCATTGAAGCAGGTCCCGTGATCCTCAAAGAATTAAGTCAACCAGACCTGAAGTACCTCAAACCCAGTTCCAATAAGGTTCCTATTATTAGGTAGATTTTAAGGTCCAATCAAGCTCCAATCTCCGGATTTTACTTAGACTTGTTCAACTATCAAACTCAATCCGAAAAATGCTCATGCCATGCAATGCATGCCGAAAATATTTTTGTGATGCAATTTTCAAAGATTTTGAACTTTTTATGGATTTTTGAAAAGATAATGATGATGCATATGCAAATGCATTTTTTGTATTTTTCAGAAAGATTTTTCAAATGTTTTTGGATTTTAGTTTTGCAAATGTTTTTGGGATTTTTGAAAACAAAAAGTTTTGGCTGAAAACTAGGTGAAAACTATGTACACGGGAGTGCTTCTTATATATACAAGAGTGGATTTTAAAAATTTACAAGGGTAAGTGATCAGTTTTATACATATATATATATATATAGTGGATCTTGGTGTGATGTAAATATTCCTCAAACTTATTTGACACAAGCTTTTTCACACAATTTTTGAAAACTATAGTCCAAAATAGTTTTTACAAACATTTTACAAACATGTACACATATTTGAAAATCATTTTGCAAAGGCTTTCGAAACAATATAGATAGATTTTTCAAAATATTTTCGCAACCATTTTTCAAACCATTTGCAAATCATTTTTCAAACATTTTATTTCACACAAAGAAAAGAAATTTTACAAACCACACATTTTTACATAGGTTGAAAACATGTAACAAAATATTTTCAAAATAGTTTTCAATAAATGTTCACAAAGATTTTCAAACTATTTTTCAAACATTTTGCAAAAAAACATTTTCACCTGATTTATTAATCAGTAAATACACAAAAGAATTTGAGGAACAGAACACCTTTTTATTATGAATTATTAGCCATATTATTAAGAAAATACGAAAGTACGAGTTATGACTAAAGTATATACATAGCATATACGACCCCCCTATACTTAGCTAGAGCTATGTCCTCATAGATCGGTGAGAAAAGAGAAGACATAACTCGTACTAAGTATAGGCAAGTCTAAAGAATAAAGGAATAATGAATGAATCAACGAATGAGAAGTTGACCGTCCCCCCTATACTTAGGATCGGATAATCCTAAGTATAGCAGACTGTACACAAAGCAGGGAGGGTCAAGGGTGGGAATGAACATATCGTACTCAGATTGTCTCCCCCTATACTTAGGGTAAAATATCCCTAAGTATAGACAAGAAGAGGAGACAATGGAGAGGATCGAAAAGAATAGAATCAACTCGGGGTGCACACCCCCCTATACTTAGGACAAAGTATGTCCTAAGTATGTAAAACTGTATACAAGGGCGGCACCTTTTTGATAGATACAGAAGATAGAAATGGAAAAGAAGAAAAGAAGAAAAGAAGAAAATAAATCAACAGATGAAATAGTGATATGAACAGATGGATCTGTACAGCGGAAGATGGAATTGATCACCATGTATGAGATGCAGATGATGAGAGTCAAAGGACACATCTCATACCAGAAGAATGGGGGCAACGTCAATGGTCGGCGGATTATGATCTAGATATAGTTTCAGGCATTGACCATTGACACGGAAGGTAGAATAGGATGACGGTTCGGATATGTCTATGCTGCCATTGTCATGTACCTTCCTGACTACATAGGGACCTTTCCACTTGCTCTGCAATTTCCCTGGGAATAATTTCAGCCTGGAATCAAACAACCATACTCTCTGATCTGGCTCAAACTGTTTATGGCTGATATGCGAATCATGCCATGTCTTCACTTTCTCTTTGTACTGTAGGCTGTTAGAGAAGGCTGTGTCTCTCAATTCTTCCAGGGCTGCCAATTCTGCTCTTCTCTGGTCTCCTATACTCTCGGGATCTAACAACAACTCGGTGACTGCCCAAAAAGATTTATGCTTGATTTCCACTGGCAGATGGCACGCCTTGCCATTGACGAGACGAAATGGAGATGTCCCCAATGGATTCTTGAAAGAAGTCCGATAAGCCCATAAGACCGAGTCCAAAAGCTGTGACCAATCCTTTCGGTCTGGGCGGACAACTTTCTGCAAGACAGTCTTTATCTCCCGATTCGATACTTCGACAAGACCATTAGTCTGAGGGTGATATGGAGTGGCAACCCGATGGTCAATGCCGAACTCATCTGCAAGGGCCCTAACCTTGTCATTGATGAAATGAGACCCCCCATCTGAAATCAAGACTCTCGGTATCCCAAACCGTGAAATGATATTTTTCCTCAAGAATTTGCACACGGTTTTAGCATCTGCGGCTCGGGCGAGGATGGCCTCAACCCATCGACTGACATAATCCACAGCGAGCAGAATATGCTCGAATCCCTGACTCTTAGGAAATGGGCCCATGAAATCAATCCCCCATGCATCAAAAAAGTCACGGAAGTGAATGGGTTGCATGGGCATCATATCTCTCTGTCCGCAGGTTCCCATCTTCTGAAAGTCAGTACATCTCTTCACGAACTCATCAAAATCCTTGAAGAGAGTAGGCCACCATAGACCGGATTGAAGCACCTTCTGTGCTGTCCTTTTTCCAGAATGATGTCCTCCTGCCTCAAGCTTGTGGCAATATGTGAGGACGCTCTGCTGTTCTTCTTGAGGAATGCACCTCCTCCAGATACTATCCCCTCCTTCATGATAAAGGACGGGATCCTCCCAATGGTAAAACTTGGCCTTAGCTAGGAAGGTCTCAAGTTTCTGCCTGGGCCAACCCTGAGGGACTGTCTTGGCGATAAGATAGTTTACATAGTCAGCATACCATGGGAGTGAGGTGACCGCCAAGATCGCCTCGTCTGGAAATGTTTCTGTGATAGGCGCACTGGGCTCAGATTCCTCAAGATTCTCCAATCTGGAGAGATGATCCGCCACCACATTTTTGACTCCAGGCTTGTCCTTAATCTCAATATCAAATTCCTGGAGTAGAAGGATCCATCTGGTGAGACGTGCTTTGGCATCCTTCTTAGACATTAGGTACCGGATGGCGGTGTGATCAGTGTAAAGAGTCACTCTAGATCCGAGAATATACGATCGATACTTATCAAGAGCGAAGACTACGGCCAGCATCTCTTTCTCAGTCACAGTATAATTCCGCTGAGTGGCATCTAAAGTACGGCTGGCGTAGTGAATGGCAAAAGGTAATCCATCCGTCCTCTGTCCAAGCACAGCCCCAACGGCAAAATCTGAAGAATCCGTCATGATCTCGAATGGGAGAGACCAATCGGGTGGCTGAAGGACATGAGTTGAAACAACCATCTCTTTGAGAGTTTCGAAAGATGCAAGACACTTATCATTTACAATAAACTCGGTGTCTTTCGTCAGTAAGTCAGTGAGCGGTCGGGCAATTCGACTGAAGTCCTGAATGAACCGTCGGTAGAAACCGACATGCCCCAGAAAAGACCGCAACTGACGTAAGTTGGACGGTGGATTGAGTTTTCTGATGATATCCACCTTGGCAGGATCGACCTCCATGCCCCTGTTGGAGACGATATGACCAAGGACCATCCCTTGAGTCACCATAAAGTGGCTCTTCTCCCAAGATAAGACAAGATTGACCTCTATGCAGCGCTGAAGCACACGGTCTAGGCAGTCAAGACAAGCATCGAACCCGTCGCCATAGACCGAGAAGTCATCCATGAAGACCTCTAAACAGTCACCCACCATGTCCGAGAATATGGACAACATGCACCTTTGAAATGTCTCCGGAGCGTTACATAGACCAAAGGGCATCCGTCTGAAAGCATAAGTCCCAAACGGACAGGTGAATGTCGTTTTCTCCTGGTCTTCGGGCTCAATGGCCACTTGATTGTATCCAGAGTACCCATCAAGAAAACAATAATGACTCTTCCCGGCTAGCCGCTCGATAATCTGATCAATGAAGGGTAGCGGGAAGTGATCCTTCTTGGTGGCCTCATTCAATCATCTGTAGTCCACACAGACCCTCCAAGAAGTTGGTACTCTGGTAGCGATCTCCTCCCCAGACTCATTGACAACTATAGTGATACCCGTCTTCTTGGGTACCACATGTAACAGACTAACCCATTTAGAGTCAGAGATGGGGTAGATAAAATCGGCGCTCCACCACTTTGAAATTTCTTTCATGACTACGTCTCGAAGATTCGGGTTCAACCGTCGCTGGAACTCATGCGACGGCCTAGCGCCCTCCTCAAGATAAATGTGGTGGGAGCACAGAGCCGGACTAATCCCCTGGAGATCAGCTATATTCCATCCTATTGCCTTGCGGTTTCTTTCAAGAACCTCCATCAGACGAGATTCTTTCTCTCCAGTCAAACCTGCTGAGATAATGACTGGGTGCATATCTGGCTCACCCGCAAGGAATCTGTACTTCAACGACTGCGGCAGAGGCTTTAGTTCTGGACAACTGGGAGGCGGCAGATCTGGCTTCTGATATGTCTGAGTGAAGGCGACCACGTCTGTGTGGGAGAACTCTCACTCTGCATGAATATCTGACGAAGGGCGGCCGACTGAATCATCAATGAACTGCACTGGCTCGCACTCTGTCATGGTTGTTGGCTCAGAAGGAATCAGGCAAGGTAAATATTCATCAAAATCATCCCAGTCAATGTCTGAATCCGAGGGATCAGAAGAAGATGAGCAAGAATGAAAATCATCGGCACCACTCGACCCGACACTGTCAGCCTCAGGTGTATCCTCATCCAGGGATGTGCTCTCCTCTCCCGGCTCTCGACTGCCATGAGCTTGAGGTATAGTGAATCTGTAGGCAAGGCAAGAGTCGGTGCCACAGGATCTATCCAGTTGGATTCATCATCAGTCATCTCAAAATCACAAACCTGGTGGATTTCTAGCTCTTCCTCTGTCATCTGCGCTGCTTCACTGGACTGCTCTGAGCATTCTAACTCTCTAGCTCTGGTTTCCTCGATCGTCTCTATTTGTATGGTTTCGTCCTCTACGCGAAAGCATACCTTCCCACTATCATGGTCGGTCACCGCCTTGGCTGTGGCCAAGAATGGCCGTCCGAGAATGATGGGGTCATTAGTTACCGACTCAGGGATCTCCATGTCCAACACAACGAAGTCCACGGGGAATTTCAGGCCCTGAATGGTAACGACCACGTCTTTCAGCAACCCCTTTGGCCTCTTAGTCGACCTGTCAGCAAACTGAAGGACTGTCCTGCTCCTAAGAAGAGGACCAAACTCGAATCGGTCGAGTAAGGCTGCCGGAAGAAGGTTGATTGAAGAGCCGCTGTCTAATAGAGTACGATCAAACTGTTGCTCCTGAATCTCGCATCTGACATAGGGAGCTCTTGCGTCTGGTCGCTTGGCTGGCAGCTTGTTCTGGATGGTACAACAAGTGGAATGAGTGAGCACATGGATCCGATCTCTGTGGTTCCTCCTCTTCCTGCGGATGGTAGTCTTCTCTTTTAGGTTCTTCTTGAAGAGGGGGATGTGCTCAAGTGCTTCTTGTAGAGTCAGCTGAATATGGAATCTGTCTATCATCTGATTGCCGAACTCTACCTGTTGCTCTTTTTTGGGATTTTCTCGTTTATTCCCCTTAGCTCGGTGGAGTGCCTCAAGGAAGGGATGGTAGGGGCCTCCACAGATGGAGGACTAGGAATAGGTCCCTGTGCCTGTGAGGAAGAAGGATCCACACAATCATCATCATGCAACACATATGGATCCGTAATGTGAACAGAAACCTTTCCTTTATTCATATTTTTGTTCTTTTTGTTGTTACCACAGTCCATAGATACAAAAGGTGGTAACATCACAGAGGGAGGCTCAACAAAAGTAGAAGTGGTGGCCTCAGCACTACCACCGGCACCTGTCTCTGCGGCATCAGCACCGCGCTCTAGCTCAGCATCCAAAATGGTGGCTTCAGCACCACCGTCTGCATCTGGTATCACGACGGCTTCAGTACCGTCGTCTGGAACTCCATCATTGGTGGCATCAGGACCACCGTCTTCAACATCATCATTAGCAGCATCAACACCGCTACTCTGCTCCTCTGGCGCTCCTAGTGCTGCATCTGGTTGTCGCTCAGAAGAGGCGCCGCCGGCTGGCATCCTACCGCTCCTAGTAGTCACAAAATCAGCATCATAGAAAGAATACGACATATCGCTCAAATAGTCACTAGGAGAGGTATCCTCTGTAAATTCTACCTGCTCAGACTTTCTTTTCAGATTGTTCGGGTTAGGTTCAATCTGAGCGGGTATGGTGGCCTTCCCTTTGATAATCTCCCTCATCTCCTGTCGGAATTCATCCATTTCTTGCCTGAAGGATGCTCGCTGTTCGGAGAGCAAGCGGGCAAGATCATCGAGAGCTGGGTTCTCAAAAGCGGAGCCCTGAGAACCGGATGGTTGTCCCTGCTGGAAATGGGGGTGCTGCTGCTGCTGTGTTTGATACTGGAGGTGATGGGAATAAGACTGCTGAGGCTGCTGTCGCTGCCTCCACTGATGTCCCTGATAGGTGGGACGCGGACCACTCTGATACTACTGCTGCTGGGCATACTGGGGCTGCTGTGGTTGCTGGTTGTTCTGCTGTCCTTGGGCAGGATTCTGCTGCTGGGAGGAGGAGCCACCGTTGCCCCAACGGAATCCGGGATGATCACGACGAATCCCGGGCTGAGGGTACCGGTCGTACCATATCCCATTAACTTCCATCAATGGGTCCTGCTCGAAGGAGGGTGGGGGAAGAACTGCCAATGGCTGCTCCGGCTGATAGACCACCATCTGTATGTCCGAAGATGGCGGCTGCGCTGGGTAATACTGTAGCAGTGGAACCGGCTCTGCCTGGATATGATTCACCTGACGGTATGAGGTAGAGGGTTGGTTGGAACTGCTACTGCTGGAGTCACCCCGTGACCTGGGAGGCTGTTGGGACTGAGCTTGTGCCTCCTGAATGCAAAGAATTTGAGTTTTCAGGTCACTCATAGTTTTGGTGAGAAGGTCCATCTGGGCAAGACCTTGGTTCTGCTTCTTCTCTAGGATCTCCATGCAGTCCAACTTCTCACTGATAATGCCCATGTCAGCTGCAGCTGATTCGGCTTGGGCTGCGGCTACCGACGATGTATTGGGACCGGCATCGATGCGGGCGATCCTCTGGAATGAGCCTCCTCCCTGAGGTGGTTTTTGTTGTGTGTAGACTCTGGCTTGGGTCATCACAGTTGAATTTTCTGCCATGCCTTCATAGATGGCCCAGACGTCGTCTTCACCCTTGGAGAAATATGATCCACCGCAGGAGGCGTTGACAAGCCCCTGCAGCTTCGGTGTCAGCCCACAGAAGAAACTTTGAACCAGGTTGGGCTTGGATATATCATGATGTGGACACCGGTCGATGAGCTCTCTGAATCGATCCCAGGCTTCATGGAATTGTTCATTTGGGATCATGACAAAATTGCTGATCATGGCTCTAGCTGCATTGGTCCGGTCGAGAGGATAGTACTTCTTCAGGTATACGGTCCGGAGATCTGCCCAAGTGTCGATGAATCGCCCGAGGTGTTTGATCCAATATGCGGCTCTGTCAACCAATGAAAATGGGAAAGCGATCATCTTGATCGTGTCCTCAGTTAGCAGCCTATCATGGATGGTGCTGCATATCATCTCGAATTCTTGGAGGTGGAGGTGTGGCTCTTCGGTCGGCAACCCATGGAACTTGGGTAGAAGCATGATAGTGTGGGGCCGAAGCTCGAAATCTCCATGGATCGGTGGGAGTCTGATCCAGCGGTGAGTGAGGGATGCAGCTGGGTTGTGCAATTCCCTCATAATGGTCTGTGGCAGTCTCTCAGCATCTGGATCGCCTCCTCCTGAATCAGGTCCTCCTCCTCCTCCACCGCCACCGCCCCCAGGTCGGTTTTCTCGCATCTGAGCTATCTCTCTCATCAGATCACCCATGAAGGTACCCTGGTCACGGATCTGTCTCTGCATAGTCTCCAGGGATGCTAACAAGGAATTGTTGATGGCCACCTGATCGATTATGAACGGAGGGTGATCATGGTCATCTGGGTGCTCGCCTCTATCTGCCATCACTGGATTCTCTGAAAAAGCAAAAGAGGCCATCTCAGGTGCTGTCGAATGATCTGAACTCTGTGATGCACTGAATTCTGAAACAATTGGACTGAGGGAAGGAGAATGGGAAGGGTGGTCGAGGGGGAACATGGTGGAGGTAAACTCAGGCTCGGAGAGCGGACTCTCCGAGGTAGTCCTAGATGAATAAGGAGGAGTGCTGGATAGCGGTGCCGACAAAGTCGGCCTAAGAGATCTCCGTCCCATCATCTTGATTATTGGCAAGAGCAGAGGGAATGCAGAAGAAGAAGAAAGAAGTGAGAAGCAAAATTGTGCACAGTTGTGCTGTGTTTTTGATCTTGACCTTAGATAAAACTAGCAATCAAACACAAGACAGGGGTGAATTCACCAACTCAACACATGAAGCCGTGAAGGTTCGGCTTTTATCTTTTCGGTTTTAGCTTGAATTCAGGAATTAATCTTTTCACGAGTCCTTAGAGCACTACGCCTAAAGGAGAGAGTACTGCCGGAAGAGTATCCCGTACTTGTCCTCCTCCTGTGTAACCTGTAGCCTGCACTTTTTGAGGTCCTTGTAACCCTTCCTGGATCCCTACTCAGCCAAAGAATAAGAGAGGAAGCCAATAGGCGAAAACGATACTTCGGAACTCGCTCGCAACGGAATCACCCGTGAGCGTGCAAGAACCTACTCGGATGCGAGACGATGAGACAGACACCCCCGTGAAGGCGTGGCCTAGGCTCGATACTTCGGACAAGGTCGATGCTCTACACAATAGAGAGTCACCAATGTTGACCAAGCCCTACTCGTCCACGTACGATAGAAGCGCCAATACTTCGGTAATCCAGGCGATACACAAGGCAGTCACAAGCTGGGATTTTGGCTCTAATCCTTACGAAGCGCTCACCTCACTTGGAAGGAGACCTTCCCATGCAACCTGAAAACAAGTGAGGGTGTTACTCTCCCCAATCAATGAATCCAATTACCAATTTTATTTTTGGTCAAGGTTTTCTTAGCAGTACCTTTTTAATTTTTTTGGTGTTATCGCTTCTTTTGAGTAGATTCAAACAAGCACCTAACGATTTTTGTATTTTCTTGATCCTACTTTGTCCAAAAACAGAGGGAGAATAGAGTCGGAAAAGCCGTGCAAGTCGACACAAAGATGGAAATCTCACCTTTGTGCCTAAATGATGTATGCAAAGTAAGAAGACTTACAGCGAATCCCAGCTCTCTCCATGCGGGATGCAAAGCAGAAATTTATAAACCTAGTCTATATACCGATATGCAATGCGAAAATCGTCCTAAGATAGGCAACTGCTAGCGTGAAGAACCACAAGTCAACTACCAATCGTCGATCCTAAGAGTCCGGTCTAGACCCCCCCTCCTCTTCTCGACACATCGAGTTCAGGGGTAGCGCTTGATGGGGAGGGCTCGCGACGTGGCGGATCTAAGAAAGGGAGCTAACTGTTTAATTAAACTAAGTCCAAGTACGAACTATAGGTACATGCAAAGGTTATTAGTGTGTTTGGACCTAATTTAATCGATCAAGCAGGCCTAGATCTAAGGGCTCAATCCACAAAGAAAGTGAAAATGAAATCAAAACCGGCAAATGACAGCGGTGGAAACTCGACAAAAACCGCGGTGAGCCCCCGGGTGAACAAACACCCGGAAATTAGGCCCGGAGTGTCCAAGAGTCCAAGTACCTGTATTATTACAAATTAATGAATCACTCTCTCTCACAAAATAAAATGCAAGCTAAACTAATCACTCTCTCACTCCTCCTGCTCTCTCCTGCCGGCCTGGCTAAAGAAAGGCCGGCTCCTCTTCCCAAGGTTGCTTCGGGTCACCTAGGCAATCCGCCTTGCTCCGCGGTCCCTTGCAAGAAGACAAGAAAGGATGGTCAGAATAGCTCAATCAATATATGTATCAAAAGTGCAAGAGAGATAACTGAAGCTATAGTAGACAACAATCACAAGCAAACAAAAATGTAAACTACTCGCTGTTGCTCCCCGGCAACGGCGCCATTTGATAATCTCAGAAATCGAACGTTCTTGTGTTCCACACAAGGCGGGAACACAGTCGAAGTGTCAACCAATCAATTCTTGAAATTAATCAACAATTAACCCACACTAAAGATCAATAAATTAGAAATAATGTGGAGTTAAAATTTATTTTTAACTCTGCACAAATGATGTAAAGGGCAAGTATGCAGAGAGTTCGAACACAGGGAGCAAGCAGGGTAATTCAAACAAGTGTGCACAAGTGAGTGTGTGTGATGTCTACACTAAGCAAGCAAGCAAAGAGATTTTTGTGGGTTTTTAATTTTCAAAATTTTTTATTTTAATTTTTAATTTTGTATTTTGATTTTTAATTTTCTGATTTTTATAATTTTATAGTTTATAAATTTTTTATTTCTTTTTTTTTCAATATTGGAAAATACAGCAAGGTAATAAAAGACAAGATAGAATATTTATAAAAATGTGCAAAAATAGCCAAAAATCTAGAAATAAAATGTTTTTTATGTTTTTAGAATCGTTTATTGTTTTTGTGATTTTTGGGTATTTTTCAAACTGTTTTTGGTATTTTTTAAACAATGAAATAAGGGAAAACAGTGACAAATGTGTTGGCTGTGAGTGAAATGGGAATTAAAATTAGCAAACAGCAACCAAAATTTTTCACACTAATTTTCAAATAAAGAGAATAGATTATCGAACAAACAGGAACTAAATTTGTATTTTTCTGATTTTCTTTGATTTCATATATTTTTTTGAATTTTTTATGTATTTTTGAAATTTTAAGGTTTTTCTTTTGAGATTTTTAGTGGTTTTTTGGACTGATACTAGAAAATGGTAAAACACACAAAATATAATTTTTTTGGAATTTTTCAAAACGTTTTTATAATTTTTATGGATTTTCTAATGCAAACAGTGAAATAAATGCATGTTTTTGATTTTTAATAAATATGAAAATGCAATAAAAGTGCAAGCAAAAATATGGCGTGCAAGTACAGGTAAACAGGACCTTAACTCTATTTTTTTGGAATTTTTAGACTTAAAATGATAATTTAAATAATTAACACATGCATCCAAACAATTATCAGGCCTGGCAGGGACTATATTGCAAATAGATAAAACTATGGGGTACTTCTGCAATCTTTCCAGAAACTATATATCGCAATATAAAATTCTCTGGATCAAGTCTAAATATACAATATTCCAAGCCCTTCCTCGCAAAAACTCCAAACCCACGTGACTAGGCACGCACGCCTGGCGGGGGTGTTTTCGTAACTATGGAAAAAGTCAAGGGCTAAAGCACAAAATATCCAAAAAACAACTACTGCCAATACAAGTTCCGGGACTGACTACCAATACAAAAGGGCTGAGGGCCTGCGCACGAAATGGCCACGCACCTCACGCGCACGGGCACGTGAGATGACATGGCCGAGGACCTGGTTGTAAATAAAAGAAAATGCTGGAGCGTCGATGCAATTATTACAACAATATTTAACTTCAGATGAATGTTTAGGGTTTAGATAATAAACATGCAAAAATGACTGGGCTAAGTTTGCAGAATACCCAGCGGGGCGGATCGAATGGCAAGAGATCTTTCACTAATACACGTGGCGGAGATCCGACGCCCCGTACCCCTTCGATGATGAAAGGCCCGGATTAGATGATCAGAGTAGGATGGGCGGTCCTGGGCTTGCTGGATCCGACGGCGACTGGCGCGTGCGAAGAACAACGTCACACCGAACGGCTGGGACACCTGGTAGATGAACTGGGAAGAACAGAGGGCCGGATGATCTTCTCGGAGCTTGCGCCTCCTTTCCCGAAGCTCTCTTGGCGCACGAAGACATCCCCGACGTTCCTGGAAGGGCCCCTGACTTGCAGGCGGAGCCAAAATGGCCCGAAGAGACCAGATACGCCGCCGCAAGGTCAAGAATGGAGAGGAGCTCCAGGTAGCATGGTTGCTGCAAAAATCGACCCCAGGAGGGGGTCTCTTCGGCCTCTGGAACCAGCGAAAAGAAGGTGATATGGTCGGGGGCAAGTTGCCCCGATCACGTGGCGCAAGAAATGGTGGTATGCGGAGGCGGTTGGCGCGGAGAACAACAGTGGCCGGAGATGCCTCCGGCGACTATCGATTGAGCGAATCGATGCGCGGATGAAATGGATGAACGGGGAAAGTGAAGTGCCGAATGCCAGGAACAAAGTGAAAAGAAAACGAAAGGGATAACAGGGCCTTGAGCCCAGGTCGGGCGAGCGAGGGGGTACCTCGACGGGGGAAACCACCGGAGGTAGGGGAACACCCAGACCTTGCCCTTGATCGTCTCCGATGACGCGGACGAGGTGCTGTCACCACCAGCCGGTCAGAGACTCAGAGAGAGGGAGGAATTCGGTCACAAATGGGGTTCAAATTTTCAAATCAGGTCAAGGGGGTGGTTTTGAAGAGTTGACGAGGGTGGCCCAAAGATCGACGCGCAATGCCTCGGTCAGTGATTCAAAGCCCAAGAATTACCTTGGGCGTGAATCACGAGTGTCCGAGGAGCAAAAACTCTGAAGAGGCCATCACGAAAGAAAGCAAGGGCTGACCTAGAAAAATGGGTAAAAGGAGACAAAAAACTCATTGCTGACATGCTGCAGGGGAGGTCAGACAGTTGACCGAAGGTCAACTGTCAGACCAACCTGGTTGGTCCACGTGGACCAACCAGGGAAAAACCCTTTGTAAAATCAATAAAAAATAACAAATGATATTATTTTAATTAGGTTATAAAATAAAAAGTTCTTGTAATTTTATAAGTTATTTTATTCCGATTTTTAATTATTTTTATGATATTTTTTTACAAGTTGCTTTTATACCCCTATATAGGTATATTATCTATATATTTCATTGCTTTATTTTTATTCTGTGTATTTTACTTTTATTATTTTTATTTGTTATTTTATAAAATTATAAAATACTTTTATATACACAAATATATTTTTATTTTATTTTTCTGATATAATTTGTATAATTAATAAAATAGAAGTATATTTTATATAGGTATAAGTACAGGTATAATACCTATGTATCAAATATGTATGTATTTTATTTTAAGTTTTATTTAGGTTTTTATTTTGATTTTAATGCACATATATATTATAAGTAATATTTACCTAATTTTTAAAAATATAAAAATACAAACATAATGAATAGATAATAACTTGAATATTTTAATCTGTACAAGTATACAATGTGGGTCCAAAATTCAACTTTCAAACCATAGCTCCGCCAAATGCGAAAACACTGCCATTAAATAGCTTATTTTCTTCTATATACAATTAAAGGTGAGTATGCTGCATTTGGAGTTGTCAGTTGTGAGATACGGGTCTGGGAAGTTGAGATTCTGGATTTTTATTCATACCATAGCTTTTTATCTGTACATTATTTTTCTGTGAAATCAATTTTGTATTTTTCTTTATAAAATTATCTACAACTTTCATGTACAAGGTTTCTTTATTTGATGCACAAAAAGTGGAACCAAAAATAGGTCCCAAAATGAATAAAGAACGAATAGAATGTATATGTATTTTATCTGTATTTTGGCCCTTATCTCCCCCTACTTTATTCCTTGTCGACCTATTCATCAAGATGCTTAGGTCTCGGGGTTTCAGGTCATAAAATATTTACAATATTTTATTCTTTTTCTTTTCTTTTATTTATTCTATAATTTTGGCTTTAATTACATCATTTTATACACTATGTGGATGCACATGCATGAATGCTAAGATGGTGAAATAAAGGGTATTTACAGGCATTTACTAGGGTTTTTGGTGCCAAAATGATAGAATAAAGATGATGAAATGTGGATTCATCAGATATCAATGGGCTTTAATGATAGGAGTTTGATGCTTAGCCCTGATCTTCCATTTTCCATCTAGTCAAGCTTGATCGACAGAGCTCTCCAGGCAACTTCATGTCTTCTCCGAGCATCAATCATCGTAGACAAGTCTCAACGAAGGTCGTTAGACCTTCATGTGGCGAAGAGGAGCATGAAGGTGTGGGACTAGCTTCATCGGAGCACAATCCACAATGCTACAACATGCGGCGGTCCGAAATAATAGCCGGGGAGCATGTGCTGTTGGATGCTCTATATTAGGTTTAATCCAACGATTTTAGTTGTGCCACGTTGCTGTCCAAAGCAATGTTTTAAACCTCAGGCTAGGTTCCTAACCTCATTCCGATCCACCAGAGAGGTTCCAGGAGCTGACACGTGGACCGAGCCTCCACTTCAAACCTAGAGAGTCACGTGTTCTGCACATGTGGGCAGAAAAATTGCAGTTGCCATCTTTCAGTTTCTTAAAATTACAGATAAGTCTTCCCCTGTGTAAAAATTAAGGTAATACCCATAGTCCCTATTTGTTCTGATATGTAATAAAACTTGGAAGCTTTTCTTACATTTATGCCCCTGTATTCATTATTGAATATCTTTTTATCCTTAAATCCAAATGTGATTTTGATCCTTTTTGAAAGCTTATTTGATGCACTATTTCTTGGCGTACTTGATTGATAATTAAGGTTTAAAAATCACCCTTTTATTATTCTTAGTTTTAAGTGCTCACTTATATCTCTTATCCTTTTTGAAAATTCTCTTTGAATAATAATTGAACATGTTATGTTCATTAATTTTTAATGATTTGTTATTAGTTATTTTTAATTACTATTAGGTAATTAAATGATTTAGTTGCTCACTTTTCTATAACATCAAAATGAAAGTTTAACTTATATATAAAAGGTGTTGAGACTTATATCACACTCTGCCCAATCAATGTTTTGAATAATACATCGATTCAGGGTATTTTCCTTCTTAATCCAAGTTATTTGTCCTATGCTTTTAAGTGTGTATCATTATTTGCATTTGATTTAATTGCATAAAAAATGTGTTAAAAATATCTTGTTGTGTTTTGTGCATCATCTCACTATAATTAATCCAAGAATTGCTATTTAAAATATTTGAGATCTAAATTTAATCAAGAAATTGCTCGTGTCCTTATGTTCGACCTTGGATTTTTCTGGTTAAAAATTAAAGTCGAGAATTTCGTCACTGAGATTCTTCTTGGTTCTGTATGAGATGTGATGAATCCACGATTCATCACCTTTATTCTTTTATTTTAGCTTTATTTCTTTAGTCAAATACCTGTAAATACCCACTATTTCATAAAATTACCATTCAGCATGCATTTATTAAATATGTACTTTTAACAATGTTCATATTCAAATAAAAGAACAGAGAAGAAAAGAAAAAGAAAAGAAAAGAAAAAGAAAAAGAAAGGATGTATTTATGAAATAAATGCAGACATACCAAAACCTCAAGAGAAGGCCACGACTTGACCTGATCGATCAGGAATAAAGTAGGGGGAGATAGGGTCTTTAATCCAAAAATCCAAAATAATTTATAAATAATTTTTATTTTTGAATTTATTCTTTGTATATTTGTATAAAACTAACACTATTTTATAAATTGACCTCAAACTAGGTATTTTTCAGAACGAAAGTTGTAAATAAAAATGTTTTCTAAATAATAAGAATGTTTGCAAAATAAACCCATGTATAGAGTAGAAGTATCCACATCCATAAAAAGCCGTAAAGTGACAATCGGAAGACCAATTCTGGCTCCATACGAACTCAAATCAAATCAAACTCACTTCCATTGTACTCTAAATTAATTTATCTTTAAAATAGATGTGATTTTATTTTTTTGGAGTTACAGTTGAAAAGTCAATTTTCTAGGGTGTTTTTTATAATTTAACCATTTATTTATTGTATTTATTTTTTTATTTTTGTATACATATTATATTTTTAATAATTGTAAATATTGTTCACAGTAATTTAAAGTAAATATTTTTTTTGAAAATTATATATAAAATTATTTCTTTATTTGTATACATGTATAATGTACATTATGTATATATGATATGTATAAAATTAACTCCCTTATATAAAAGCTACCAAAAAATTAATATCTAACATTAATTAATTAAATTAATATAATTACAAAATTTTGATTGATTTATTTATTTAATTGATTTAAAAACCTACCATGCACATAAGATTTGATTGTATACCTTAAATAACCATCATTAAGGTGGCTAATTAATTTTTGCAAATTAATCATTTTATTTATTTTATTTAATTACAAATTTCATTTTTAATTTTATTTATTTATCTACTTAAACAACCACTAAACACCTTCCTTTTTTTGTACATTTTTCTTTTTTATTTGTTTTCCTTTTTATTGAGCTCATTTCCTTCATTTTCCTCTTGATTAATCTTTTGTGGAGAAGGATCCTCATTCCCGAAAAATCTGTCGGTTGATAGAGGAGCCCAGCCCCCGAGCCATCCGATGACTGTGGATCGGTTGTCAGCGAGGCCATCTCGACGCCAGAGTAATCTTAGCATAATTTTTCATTTTTAAATCTCCTTGTAGATCTAGATCCTTAATTTTAATCATTCATCACGATCCAACCCGCCTCTGATTATCGATTCCATCGTCACCCTCTTGATCTATCCGTTTCATGTTCTACTGTACACGATCTCTCACCTCTGACCACACACGGTGGTCGGAGATTCGATTCCGATCTCTTATCTATGTTGGAACTTTGCCCACTAATTCCTATTTGATTTTTCAGACCGAGCCGCATGCTCGAGTCTGTTTTTCAAGTCATTTGTTGCAGGAATAAATAGAAAATATTTTTTGTATATTTGTTTTATAGGTTTATAATAAAAAACAAAAAAAATATTTTTTATTTCTAACATTTATTTTGTAGGTAAAAAATATTTTTTTTACTGTTAGAAAAAAGAAAATATGTTCATTGTTTAAAAAAAACAAAAAAATCGAGCAGCAGGCGCCGTCCTCCCATCTGCAGACGGCACCCGCCGCCCTCTCGCACCATCTGAAGACTACCAACGAGCCACCGACCGTCGGGGCGTGTGTCGCCCCATCGCCCTCCACCATCTATGCCGACCTACAACAACCCATTCCCGCCGTACGCTGCGAACTACCACTCGCATCTCCTTCACCGCAGCCACTTGCAGCTCGCCATCACCGACCATGGGGGGGGGCATGAGTCGCCCCCTCCGTGCGAGTTCACGTGCAACCACCAACAATTGGAGTAGTAGCTCTGCCCACCGCCCTTCGTGTGAAGACCTCCACCTCAACTCGTGTGCACCAACCGTCTCCTCCAGATCTGCACCGTGCATGCGGATCCCCCTTCGACTCCAACCCAGTCCTCCTCCTGTGCGGGCCTACGTCTGCTCCTTTCTCATTAACGACCATCTCCTCCTGCAGATTCACCCTCGACCGTGCATAGCCTCCTACCATCTTGCGTGAGATCCCACCGCCAGAAGCTTCATCGCCCGTAGAGCATCACTGCTGTTAAGTTTTTCACGTGCTCCTTGTGTTTGACCCTGGGAGCTATACAAGGTTGAACCATAGCTAGACCACCTTAGATTTTATTGTATATCATTTTGTGGTTGATTGTACAATTTTTTCTCGTTGAGCGATCGGTTCGATTGAGGACAATGACATTGCATATTTATTCCACCTTAGTCGACCTGATTTTTTGGTTCATCAAGATGCTAAGTGCCCGTGCTACAATGGATCGATTTTAATACATGCATTTATCTCTTCATCATGGTTCTTCGAACAAAATGTGGTTGAACCGAGGCTACTGGCGTGGCATGGCATCTTAGTGGGTGATCAAGCACCGTTGGATTAGAAGAGATACAACAACCCATATCTCAATAGTGGTGTCCAGTGGCAATCATGGATATGAAAGTGATCTGATGACTGGGGCTCCTCGACCTGTGAACAGTGGGGATGTTAGTCCCTAGTTGATAGGATGGTAGAGAGATTCGAGCTATAGGGGTTATTTTATCAAGACCTAGTGTCTCATCCAATGGTATTTGCTCCACCACCTCGCCATGACTCTTCTATGGGTAGTGGATTTAGAGCGAAGATCTGGGGGGGGGGGGATCCTCAAGTTCCTGGCTTGTATGGGAAGAGAGCTGAAGGTCCTAGAAGCTTGATGAGGCACACAAAAAGTTTATTGAGTGGATCTGGAACTACAACAACACCTTGATAGGATCTCCAGAGGGTTTGGAGCTCGAATAAGCTCCAAGTCATCGCTCGATGAAGTAGATGAAGCTTTAGATATTGAGCATCACAAGGAGGGTTTTTGGCAATGAACAGAGCTCTTCGGATCATACCGATACCGTGGCTTTTTGCATGACCATGGTCCCTCTCAACTATTACCTAGGGTATGAGAGCTCTAGGCCCATGCTCCTACGAAGTAGTGAACATCGAATCACGATTGTGGAGGCGGGATGTTTTGATGGGGTGCTCCAGTGTATGGGGTGAGTCGATAGGTGGTTTCAAGCAAGTGGGTAATGAACGAGGGATGCAATGGGCAGCGACTGAGCGATGGAAATGGAGATGAGATATTGAGGTGTCGACTGATGAGGTTGAGGGCTCAAAAGGACGTGCATTTTGTTTGGGAGAAAATGAAGAAGGGCGGTTGACGATCATGGGTGACATGGGTCATGAGGTGGAATATGAACTAGGGACCACCCCATCATGCATGGGTTGGATGGTCTGGTATACGCACATGACGAATTGACCGATCGAGGGGAGATGCGAATGTGGATCATTGGATCAGGGGCTGGAACAACCCCATATGAATGGGAATAGATGATCAACGATAGTTGGATCAAAGGATCCAATGGCCTAGCTGTAAGAGGGTAGGGGGGTTGTGTGACAACCTAGAGGTGGCCACATGGCCTAATTGGAAAAAAGAAAAATAAAAAACTCTAAGAAAGTAGAAAATTACATCAGATAAAAATCATTCTTCATAAAAGCTGTTCATTTCAATAAGACCTACAACTTTCATGAAAAACCAAAATCAAAATACCATATTTGTATAAATTTACTATTTTCTAGGAATTTTAAAGACACTAAACACCCAATTTTTTATGTTTTGGTTTTTTGGATTTTTATTAAGATACTATTTGAAAAACACTTATGTACAAATTAACTAATTTTTAGGGATTTTTAAGAGAAGAAAAATATGTACAATATATGCATATATACAAGAGAAAAATATGGCTTTTATTGGGAATTTACATACACATTAATGAGCCCCATTTTAAAGATGTTATCCATGTATTATCGATGTGTTTTAGGGATTTAATTAAGCTATTTGACTAGGGATTCATGCTAAGATCATGTAATAATGTCGACGAATCGTGAATCCATCATCCCCCATATATAACCTTTGTTAGTCCCTAGTGGACACTATTCAAAAGACATGATCTTAGATATAATCCTCGATCGTTTGAATGGCAAGACAAGACTCATGATCATGCTACGAGTTTTGGACGACTTGTAAAAACTAAGTCTCCATAAACACTCAAAAGGAACTCAACTTCTCTGGATCTTCAGTCTCGCTTTGTATACATATAACGTAATGGGCATGACAACAAGTATTGATTACATCAATAAGTGTACATCATGTGTTCCGTCCAAGTTTCTAGTCTAAGAGGCTAGCTTAGAGGCCCAATCCTCGACTCTAATTTCATAGTTAGGTTTTGCCTCAATCCATCATCTCTTTAGTTGTCATGCTCAAAATGGTGTGAGCATTAAATGCAAAGTATGGAATGATTAGGATCATATCTTATTCTTCCTCCTCTCATTGGACATGAATCACTTAGATGCCATGAATACACACGTGTATATTTTTGGCGTGGATTAACAAGTTCACCAAGAAGTTCGAACATTATGTACTTGTTATTTGGGATTGCACCGCGATGAACCTTTTCATCGGGACCTCTGGGACCACACCCAGAATTGTAACATTTATGATGCAGGTCCCTTTTTTCATGCCAAATATAACTCTTATTTGGTGGTATGTACCATGGGTTAGAGGCAATGTCGTGGCCTATTTCCACTTAATCTGAGTGGACTCTCAAAAGGTTGGGAACTGCCAGTTTTTCTCAAGCTCTTTTTAGTGGATTTTTTTTGAAATTTTGAGCATTTTCTTGTATTTTTGGAATCATAATAATTTTAAACGGATAACTTCTCATCTCTTACCTAGTTGGTGCCTATTGATCTTGAATAATGTTTTACCCACATTGGCGGTTAGGTCAAATCAAGGTAGTACATGGATCCTTACCCCATACCAGCTTTGTGTTGACAGTCGGGTTTCTTGAAGTAAGTCCCAACTCCTTCCAGCCTTGAGCTTCGTAAGATCAAGTCCTAGATTAAGCTCTCACATCTGAGTTCCAAGGTGAAACACTGACTTGTCACAAAGGTACATGCAATCATGTAAGTGAAATGCTGGTCATATTTGTTAGGATAGAGTTTCCACACCTGATAAAACATGCATATCTTCAATCCATGGAGTTTGAGCACTTTAACTCTGAAGATCCTAATGAATAAGAGTTGATGAGACTAAGTTTAAAGTTACCTCCAAATCAGGTAGCTAGATGTACAACAAATATTTTGTGAAAATGCACACAACACTAATGAAACCATTTAGAAAATATTAAAAAATGATATCCTTTATACCAAATTTATAAATGACGAAACTTGCAAATGATGAAACTTGTACCTTCATCAAGGGTTCTACAACTGATATGTTTCCTCATATAATTTAAATTCAAATTGTGATCCTTATCTTCAATTTTCAGAAATTTATAAAACTCTTCTATAAAGACTAAATAGTAAACCTACAAAATCCCTCAAATTATATATGGTTAAATCCAGGTATTGTGGACATTTCCTTGTTTTCATTACATAACATCTTAATATTAACTTTCCTATTTATCAGAAAAATCCCACTATTGACTTATCCTTAGTCGAAGCATAATCATATGGATCAATCTAACAATGATGCAATAATATATCCTATTTACTGAATCACATGAATTTTTAGCCAACCTTATCCATATGTTGATTAAAAAATTATTAGTGTTTCTTAATCATGTTCCCCCCTTTTTTATATAATTAAATGCACTTCAATTTTCCATTTTTAGACTTCTAAAATGATGCGAAATGAATATTAAAATTAATGTTCAAACATGAAGGTATTAATGCAAAGAAAATAATAACTAAAATGAACAAAGCTCGCGGTTAAGGAGTTTCTTGACATTATCTAATACCAGATGGAGATGCTTGTAAATTATCCAAGAGGGACACGTGGCACAATGTTGTGGAGTCCACATAATAGGGGCTTGTTTGTCTTTATTAGGAGATCATGGGTTCTTAATACGAATGGACCAGTATATGGGTCCAGTCATGTGTTTCTGAAGCTAGAGATTCGAGAAAGGTTATTCGACTTTGATCATGCTTGACATCAAATGGGGCAGATCTATGAAGGTTCGATTGGAGGTGCGAGGTTGAGTGGAGAATGATACATTGTCAAACGAGAATTATTCGATCAAAAGATCAGACTTTAATTGTGGAAGCATCCTCTCCTCTCTGTCTTATTTCTTTGTCAATCTTGGTGCAAGAGGTTCGATGAAGGGGATTTGTGGTTCTCCCTAATGGGACTTAGTTCAATCGATACATGATTGAGCTCAAGGAAAGCGTGGCTGGTGAAGGCATGAAGTGCCAAGATCCAATGAGGGAAGCATCGTAGCTTATGACACCCTCATGTCATTCTGTTGGTTCTGTAATTGTGCTCGAAACCTCATCGAGGAAGATGAAGTCATGATGGATCCATAGGTGATAAACACGGATTTCAAGGGGTCTAAGTATCTCATACAAGGCGGAGACAACCGTGTCGCTGTGGAGACCCTCAATGAATCCCGTATTTGATCAACAATGAACCCACACAATATAAGTCAAGCAATGAAGAATAAGAGTGGAGTCAAATTTATTTTTAACTCTAATAAAAGATGTATAGAAGCAAGTATGTAGAGAGTTCGAACACAGGGAGCAAGGCAGGATAGATCAACAAGTGTGTGTGTGTGAATGTGATGTATGTCTACACTATGCAATGCAAATGTTTTTGTGGGTTTTTCATTATATATTTTTTTATTTTATTTTTAAGTTTTAATATTGTATTTTGGTTTTATTTTTACTGATTTTGTATTTTCTTTTTATATTTTATATATTTTTTTATTTTCTTTTCCAATAAGAAGATATATACACAATATAAGGAAAGAGAAGATAAGGTATTTATAAAAATGGGTGAAAAATGCTCAAAAATCAGGGGATAAAATGTTTCTAATCTTTTTATATTTTCTACTATTTTTTGTGATTTTTGGGAGTTTTTCAAAATGTTTTTGGTATTTTTAAAATCAAAAATAAGGGAAAGCAATGAATAAGCTACTGGCCGAAATTAAAATGGGAATGAAAAATATCAAATAGTAACAAAATTTTCCCAAATTAATTTTAAAATAAAGACAATAAAATTGGGAAACTATAGAACTAGAGTTTATATTTTTCTGAATTTTCTATGATTTTTTAGATTTTTATGAAGATTTTTAGGGTTTTCAAATTTTAAGGTTTTTGTTTTGAATTTTTTAGTGGTTTTTGGACTGACACTAGTAGATGATAAAACACATAAAATATAAATTTTTTTGGAATTTTTCAAAATGTTTTTATAATTTTTATGGGTTTTCTAATGCAAACAGTGAAAAAATGCATGTTTTTGATTTTTAATAAATATTAAAATGCAGCAAAAATGCAATGCAAAAATATGGCGTGAATGAGCAAGCTCACATGAGCCTATGCTATTTTTTTGAGAATTTTTTCGAGTTCAAATGATGTGCTAATTAAATAGAGACAACATCAAGAAATTACACTACTAGCAAGGGCATAAGTGCAAATAAGCAAACATCCAGGGGCCAAAGTGCAAGTTTCACAAAAAGTTCATAACTGAATATTGCATTTAAATGGCCAAATACAAATATCAAGACCCGCAAGGGTTCTTCTGCAAATAACCCAACCAGACGCGTAACTGGCACGCGCCTGGGAAGGACCCAACTGTAGTATCAAAAACCTCGGGGGCTAAGTTGCAATATGTCCAAAACTTTTACGCTACAATTAAAAGTTTGGGTACTGAAAAGAAATAGATAAAGGCCGGGGGCCTCTCTGCAAAAAGCCCCGCGCCTCACGTGAACAGGTCACGCGAGGTGACGTGGTAGAGGACCTAAGTGCAATATTACAAACTCTGGTGGGGTCTACTGCAAATTTTACAAAACTTAATAAAGGCAATGAAAGTTTATAAACTATTTAAAAAATAAACAAAATTGCGGGGGATTAGTTGCGAAAAACCCCCGCGCTCGCAATCGGACGGTCGACGATCTTCCACTTGACACGTGTCCGCTCGAGGGGCTCCGATAATGCTTCGCGAATGGAGGGCTAGGATTAGATCCCAGCCCTGGATCTGCCGGTTGCACGGAGAAGCGATCGGACGGCTGGAGATGGATCTGGCATCTACACGGCATCGGACGGCTGAAAGGCCTGGAGGAAGAACGCGGAAGAAGGCCGGCGATGGCGAGCTTCCGCGACCTCCACCGCCCTCCTACGTCGGCGTTCGAAGCTCAAGATGGCCCAGAACTCTTCCTGCAGGTGATCTCCAGGCACGAGAAGCTTCAAAATGGCCAGAAGGTCTTTGTACCTCGCCTACGACGGCGGCGGAGCTCGGGACCTCCAGGTACCTCCGGCGAAGCCAATAACGCTTCCAGGTGTGCTTCAAAGCGCAAGGACCTGCACTAAAAACATTAAGGAGGTCGAGGGCAAAATGCCTCGACCACCAGTGGCTCTCAAGAAAGGGGTGAACGACGATGTGGATACTCGCCGGAGCTTGCTCTGGCAGGGGGAATCGATTTAGCGAATCGATGGGGTATTGGACAAGAAAAGGGTACCTACGAGATCATAGGACTACAAAGAATGAAACGAGGATGAAAAGAGGAAAATAACACCTCGAGGGCCAGAGCCCGAGGTTGAAATACCTTGACGGGAAGGTCACCGGAGGTGGGGGTGGAACACGCCCTGATCGTGGTCGATCCGCCGCCTTGAAGAAGGGAACTTGGAGCTGTCACCTCCAGGAAGCTCGAGCGAGTCCAAGGGGGAAAAGATCTGGATGAATTGCGGTTCAAAATCGAGTCGAAAATCCAAGGAGAAGTTTTGTAGGGTGACCGACGGATCTCAAAGATTGAGGCGTATCGAACAAATCTTCGATCCACTCCCCGATGTAATCACTAGGCGAGTATCCTCGATCATGTGCGAGCAAAAGTCAAGAAGACGACTGGGCATTTTGATGAAAGGGTTGTCCTCGAAAAAAGGTTGAAGTTGGTCAAAAATACAGGTCTGACAAGGTCCAGACCTCGGTCAGAGAGTTGACCGAGGTCAACCGACGACGTTCTCTGGTTAGTCCACGTGGACCAACCAGAAAATACCTTGGCAAAAAACCTTGTAAAATCAATAAAAAATAGAAATTAAATTATTTAATTTTTGGTTATTAAATAAAAAATGTTTGTAATTTTGTAAACTATTTTATGAAGATTTTTATTTATTTTTATGAGGCATATTTTTACAAGTTGCTTTTTATAGCCTATATAGGTATTTTATGTATATAGTTTAGTATTTTATTTTTGTTTGGTATTTTTAATTTCTTTAATTATGTTTATTATTTTATGAAATTATAAAATACTTTTATACACTTAGTTATATTTTTATTTTATTTTTCTAAAGTGTTTTGTATATTTAATAAAATATAAGTACAATTTATACAGGTATAAGTATAGGTATAATACCTATGTATAGAATATACAAGTATTTTATTTTGCATTTCTTTTGTACTTCTATTCTGATTTTAATGCACAAATATATTATAAGTGATATTTACAAAATTATAAAAATATAAGAATACAAAAATAATGAATAAACAATAAATTAAATATTTTAATCTGTACAAGTATACAAGGTGGGTCCAAAACTCAACTTTCAAACCATAGCTCCACCAAATGCGAAACCACCACCATTAAATATCTTATTTTATACTATATACAATTAAAGGCGACTTTGCTGCATTTGGAGTTTTTATTCATGAGATACGGGTCTGGGAAGTTGGGAATCTGGATTTTTATTCAGACCATAACTTTTTATCTGTAAATTATTTTTCAGTGAAATAAACTTTGTATTTTTATTTATTTAAATATCTACAACTTTCATGTACAAAGTTTCTTTATTTGATGTACAAAAAGTGGAACCAAAAATAGGTCCTATAATGAATAAAGAATGAATGCAAAACATTGTATTTGGCCCTTATCTCCCCGTACTTTATTCCTTGTCAACCTATTCATAAAGATGCCTAGGTCTCGGGGTTTCGGGTCATAAAATGTTTACAATATTTTATTCTTTTTCTTTTCTTTTATTTATTCTATAATTTTGGCTTTAATTACATTGTTTTATACACTATTTACATACACATGCATGAATGCTAAGATGATGGTTTTAATGGTATTTACAGGCATTTACTAGGGTTTTTGATGCCAAAATGATAGAATAAAGATGATGAAATGTGGCTTCATCATCCCCCTATACTTTACCTTTGCTAGTCCCTAGCAAACACTTATGCAATAAGTGCATAAAGAAAAAGAAAGAAAAGAAAAAGAAGAAGGTGGATTTAGTTTACATAGGGAGTTTTTCCTCTTGAGCCAGTAGACTATCCCTCTTTTGAAGCTTTATCGCAACCCACGATCTCCTATCCTCGAAACTCATCATTAGTAGACGGGTTGGAGCACACTTCCCTCCCTAGAGGAGGACAAGTGTTTCCACCTGTGTGCGTCTCATACCGACAAATCCAACCCCCTCACCATTCCAACTGAGTTGAGCCATGTGAAAGGTGCAAGTGTCCAAGTTAGGTCATTATCAACAAGAGTCGTGCGTGTGCTCTGAAATACTCTACTTAGGCAGTCAAGAATCCATTGAACCAAGTCTTGTGATCCTCAAAGAATTAAGTCAACTAGACCTGAAGTACCTCAATTCCAGTTCCTATAAGGTTCCTGTTAATTAAGTAGATTTTAAGGTCCAACCAAGCTCCAATCTTCGGATTTTACTTAGACTCATTCAACTATCAAGCTCAATCCGAAAAATGCGAATGCAATGCAAATGCTATGCAGAAAATATTTTTGTGATGCAATTTTCAAAGATTTTGAACTTTTTATGGGTTTTGGAAAAGATGATGATGCATATGCATTTTTTAGATTTTTGAAAAGTTTTTCAAATGTTTTTGGATTTCAGTTTTTGCAAATGTTTTTGGGATTTTTGAAAATAAAAAGGTTTTGGCCGAAATCAAGGTTAAAATATTTACACGGGGGTGCTTCTTATATATATAAGAAGTGGATTTTAAGAATTTACAAGGGTAAGTGGTCAATTTTATACATATATACATATAATGATTTTTTGGTGTGATGTAAGTATTCCTCAAACTTATTTGACACAGGTTTTTCAAATAGTTTTGAAAACTATAGTCCAAAATAATTTTTACAAACAGTTTTTACAAATATTTACACCCATTTGAAAATCATTTTGCAAAGGTTTTCAAAACAATATATATATATATATATAGATTTTTCAAATATTTTTGCAACCATTTTTCAACCCATTTGCAAATCATTTTTCAAATATTTTATTTCACACAAAGAAAACAAATTTTACAATCAAAATATTTTTACAAAGGTTGAAAACATGTAACAAACGTTTTCAAAATATTTTTCAAAAGATTTTTCAAAAAGATTTTCAAACCATTTTTCAAACATTTTGCAAAAAATATTTTCACATGGTTTATTAATCATTATATACAAAAAGGAATTTGAGGAATGAAACATCTTTTTATTAAGGTTTGTAAATGAATTTTAATGATATTAATTAGCCATATTATTAGGAAAATACGAAAGTACGAGTTATGGCTAAAGTATATACACAGTATATACGACCCCCTATACTTAGCTTGAGCTATGTCCTCATAGATCGGGGAGAAAAGAGAAGACATAACTTGTACTGAGTATAGGCAAGTCTAAAGAATAATTGAATAAGAGATGAATGAATAAACCAATGAGAAGTCGACCGTCCCCCCCTATACTTAGGATCAAATAATCCTAAGTATAGCAGACTGTACACTACGCAGGGAGGGTCAAGGGTGGGAATGAACAAATCGTACTCAGATTGTCTCCCCCTATACTTAGGGTAAGATATCCCTAAGTATAGATAAGTAGAGGAGACAATGGAGAGGAACAAAGAATAGAACAACTCGGGTGCACACCCCCCTATACTTAGGACAAAGTACATCCTAAATATAGAAAACTGTCTACAAGGAGGTGACACCTTTTTGATAGATACAGAGGATAGAAGAGGAAAAGAAGAAAAGAAGAAAAGAAGAAAAGATATCAACAGATGGATCTATACGACGGGAGATGGAAGTGATAACCATGTACGAGATGAAAATGATCGGAGTCAACGAACACATCTCATACCAGAAGAATGGGGGCAACGTCAACGGTCGGCGGATCATGATCTAGATACAGTTTCAGGCGTTGACCATTGACTCGGAAGGTAGAAGAAGATGACGGTTCGGATATGTCAATACTGCCATTGTCATATACCTTCCTGACCACATAAGGACCTTTCCACTTGCTCTGTAATTTCCCTGGAAATAATTTCAGCCTGGAATCGAACAACCATACGCGCTGATCGGGCTCCAACTGTTTATGGCTGATATGAGAATCGGGCCATGTCTTCACTTTCTCCTTATACTGTAGGCTGCTAGAAAAGGCTATATCTCTCAGTTCCTCCAGGGCTGCCAACTCTGCTCTCCTCTGCTCTCCTATACTCTCGGGATCTAATATTAACTCAGTGACTGCCCAAAATGATTTATGCTTGATTTCCACTGGCAAATGGCACTGCTTGCCATAGACGAGACGAAAGGGAGATGTACCTAGTAGATTTTTGAAGGAGGTCCGATAAGCCCACAAGACCGAGTCCAAAAGCTGTGACCAATCCTTTCGGTCTGGGCGGACAACCTTCTATAAGATTGTCTTGATCTCCCTATTCGATACTTCGGCAAGACCATTAGTCTGAGGGTGATACGGTGTGGCAACACGATGGTCAATGCCGAATTCGTCTGCAAGGGTCCTGACTTTATCATTAATGAAATGAGACCCCCCATCTGAAATCAGAACTCTAGGTACCCCGAACTGTGAAATGATATTTTTCCTCAAAAATTTACACACAGTTTTAGCATCTGCGGCTCGGGTGGGGATGGCCTCAACCCAACGGCTGACGAAATCTACAACGAGCAAAATGTGTTCGAATCCCTGACTCTTAGGAAATGGGCCCATGAAATCAATCCCCCATGCATCAAAAACCTCACAAAAGTGAATGGGCTGCATGGGCATCATGTCTCTCTGTATGCAGGTACCCATCTTCTAACAGTCAGTACACCTCTTCACGAATTCATCTGAATCCTTGAAGAGGGTAGGCCACTAAAGGCCGGATTGAAGCACCTTCTGTGCTGTCCTTTTTCCAGAATGATGTCCTTCTGCCTCAAGCTTGTGGCAATAGGTGAGGACGCTTTGCTGCTCTTTTTGAGGAATGCACCTTCTCCATATGCTATCCCCTCCTTCATGATAAAGGAAGGGATCCTCCCAATGGTAAAACTTGGCCTTAGCTAGGAAGGTCTCAAGTTTCTGCCTGGGCCAACCCTGAGGGACCGTCTTGGCAACAAGATAGTTTACAAAGTCGGGGAGTGAGGAGATCGCCAAGATCGCCTCATCCGAAAATGTCTCTGTGATAGGTGCGCTGGGCTCAGATTCCTCAAGATTCTCCAAACGGGAGAGATGATCCGCCACTACATTTTTAACTCCATGCTTATCCTTAATCTCAATATCAAATTCCTGGAGAAGAAGGATCCATCTGGTAAGACGTGCTTTGGCATCCTTCTTGGCCATTAAGTACCGGATGGCGGTGTGATCTGTGTAAATGGTCACTCTAGATCCGAGAATATATTATCTGTACTTATCCAAAGCAAAGACTACAGCCAGCATCTCCTTTTCAGTCATAGTATAATTCCGCTGAGCGGCATCCAAAGTCCGGTTGACGTAGTGAATGGCAAACGACAATCCATCCCTCCTCTGTCCAAGCACAACCCCTACGGCAAAATCAGAAGCGTCCGTTCATGATCTCGAATGGGAGAGACCAATCGGGTGGCTGAAGGACAGGAGCCGAAACAACCATACTCTTGAGACCTCAAAGGACGCACGACACTTATCGTCTACGATGAACTCGGTGTCTTTCATCAGCAAATCAGTGAGCGGTCAGGAAATTCGACTGAAGTCATGAATAAACCGTCGGTAGAAACCGACATGCCCCAGAAAAGACCGCAATTGACGTAAATTGGACGGCGGATTGAGTTTTCTAATGATATCCACCTTGGCCAGATCGACCTCCATGCCCCGGTCGGAGATGATGTGACCAAGGACCGTCCCTTAAGTCACCATGAAGTGACTCTTCTCCCAAGACAAGACAAGATTGACCGCAATGCAGCGCTGAAGCACACGGTCTAGGCAGTCAAGACAAGCATCAAACCCATCGCCATAGATCGAGAAGTCATCCATGAAGGCCTCTAAGCAATCACCCACCATGTCCGAGAAAATGGACAACATGCACCTTTGGAATGTCGCGTGAGCGTTACATAGACCAAAGGGCATCCGTCTGAAAGCATAAGTCCCAAACGGACAGGTGAATGTCGTTTTTTCCTGGTCTTTGGGCACAATGGCCACTTGATTATAACCGGAGTACCCGTCAAGAAAGTAGTAGTGACTCTTCCCAGCTAGCCTCTCAATAATCTGATCAATGAATGGTAGCGGGAAATGATCCTTCTTGGTGGCCTCATTCAATCGTCTGTAGTCCACACAGACCCTCCAAGAAGTTGGTACCCGGGTAGCTATCTCCTCTCCAGACTCATTCACAACTGTAGTGATGCCCGTCTTCTTGGGCACCACATGTAATGGACTAACCCACTTGGAGTCGGAGATGGGTAGATAAAATCGACGCTCCACCACTTCGATATTTCTTTCATGACCACATCTCGAAGATTTGGGTTCAACTGTCGCTGGAACTCACACGACGGCCTAGCATCTTCCTCAAGATAGATGTGGTGGGAGCACAGAGCCGGACTAATCCCCTGGAGATCAACTATACTCCTTCCTATCGCCTTGCAGTTTCTTTCAAGAACCTCCATCAGGCGAGATTCTTGTTCTCCAGTCAAATCTGCTGAGATAATGATTGGGTGCATATCTGGCTCACCTGCAAGGAATCTATACTTCAGTGACTGCGGTAAGGGTTTCAGTTCTGGACAACTGGGAGGTGGCAGATCTGGCTTCTGATATGTCTGTGTGAAGGCGACCGGTTCTGCATGTGAGAACTCTCCCTCTGCATGAATACCTGACGAAGGGAGCCTTGATGAATCATCAATAAATTGTACTGGCTCACACTCTGTCATGGCTGTTGGCTCAGAAGGAATCAGACACGGTAAATAGTCATCAAAATCATCCCAATCAATGTCTGAATTCGAGGGATCTGAAGTAGATGAACAAGACTGAAAATCATCAGCATCACTCGTCCCAACACTGTCGGCCCCAAATGTATCATCGTCCAGGGATGTGCTCTCCAGGCTCTCGACTGCCATAAGCTTTAAAGATGGTGAATCTGTAGGCAAGGTGAGGGTCTGTGCTACGGGATCTGTCCAATTGGATTCATCGTCTATCATCATAAAGTCACATTCATGGTGGATGTCTAGCTCTTCCTCTGTCATCTGTGTGGCTTCGCTGGACTGCTCCGAGCATTCTAATTCTCTCGCTCTGGTTTCCTCGACCGTCTCTATTTGTATGGTTTCGCCCCCTACGCGAAAACATACCTTCCCATTATCATGATCGGTCACTGCCTTGGATGTGGCCAAGAATGGGAGACCAAGTATGATAGGGGCATCAGTTACCGACTCAGGGATCTCTATGTGCAGTACAACAAAGTCCACGGGGAATTTCAAGCCCTGAATGGTAACGACCACGTCTTTCAATAACCCCTTCGGACTCTTAGTCGACCTGTCAGCAAACTGAAGGACTGTCTCGCTCCTAAGAAGAGGACCAAACTCGAATCGGTCGAGTAAGGCTGCCGGAAGAAGGTTAATCGAAGAGCCGCTGTCTAATAGAGTCTGATCAAACTGCTGCTCATGAATCTCGCATTTGACATAGCTAGCTCCTGCATCGGGTCTCTTGACTGGCAGTTTGTTCTGAATGGTGCAGCAGGTGGAATGAGTGAGCACATGGATCTGATCTCTGTGGTTCCTCCTCTTCCTGCGGACGATAGTCTTTTCTTTCAAGTTCTTTTTGAAGAGGGGGATGTGCTCAAGTGCTTCCTGTAGAGTCAGCTGAATGTGGAATCTGTCAATCATCTGATTGCTGAACTCTACCTGCTGGGTCTTTTTAGGATTTTCTCTTTTATTTCCCTTCGCCCGGCGAAGTACTTCAGGAAAGGGGATAGTAGGGGCCTCCTCAGATGGAGGGCTAGGAATCGGTTCTTGTGCCTGTGAAGGAATAGAATCCATACACTGATCATCATGCAACACATATGGATCTGAAGTAGATACAGAAACTTTTCCTTTATTCATTTTTTTATTCTTTTTGTATCCAATGTCCTGAGATACAAAATGTGGCAACACAGTAGAAGGGGGCTCAACAAAAGTAGATGTGGTGGCCTCAGTACCACCACCAGCACCTGGCTTCGCGGCATCAACACCGTGCTCTGGCTCTGTATCCAAAATGGTGGCATCAGCACCACCGTCTGCATCTGGTGTCTTGACGGCCTCAGCACCGTCACCTGGATCTCCATCACTGGTGGCTTCAGCACCACTGTCATCAACGTCGTCATTAGAGGCATCAACACCGCTACCTGGCTCATCTGGTGTTCCTGATTCTGCATGTGGCTGTCGCTCAGATGAGGTGCCGCCGGCTGGCATCCTACCGCTCCTAGTAGTCACAAAATCAGCATCATACAAAGAAGAAGACATGTCACTCAAATAATCACTAGGAGAGGTATCCTCTGTGAACTGTACCTGCTCAAACTTTCTTTTCAGAGTGTTCGGATTTGGTTCAATCTGAGCTGATATGGCGGCTTTGCCTTTGATCAAATCCCTCACCTCCTGCCGGAACTCATCCATGTCCTGCCGGTAGGACTCTCGATGCTCGGTAGGCAATCGGGCGAGGTCATCTAATGCTGGGTTCTCGAAGGCAGGTGCCTGAGAACCGGATGTGTTTCCCTGCTGGAAATGAGGTTGTTGTTGGGAGGAGAAATTCTCACGAGGCTGGGGGTACGACTGTTGAGGCTGATGACGCTGCCTCCACTGCTGTCCCTGATAGGCGGGACGAGGACCATGCTGGTTCTGCTGCTGGGCATACTGGGGCTGCTGCTGCTGATGTGGCTGGTTGTTCTGATATCCTTGAGTGGGAGACTGCTGTTGGGATGAGGAGCCACCGTTGCCCCAACGAAATCCGGGGTGATCGCGACGAATCCCGGACTGCGAGTACCAGTCGTACCAAATCCATTGACTTCCATCAATGATTCCTGCTCAAAAGATGGAGGAGGTAGAACTGCCAGTGGCTGATCCGGCTGATAGACCACCATCTGAGTGTCCTGAGATGATGGCTGCGATGGGTAGTACGGTAGCTACGGAACCGGCTCTGCCTGGATGTGGTGGACCTGGCGATGTGAGGCAGAGGGCTGGGTAGAGCTGCTACTGCTCAGATCGGCTCGTGACCTAGGAGGCTGCTGAGTGTATGCTTGTGCCTCCTGAATGCAGAGAATTTGAGTCTTCATGTCACTCATGGTTTTGGTAAGAAGGTCCATCTGGGTAAGACCTTGGTTTTTCTTCTTCTCGAGGATCTCCATGCGGTCCAACTTCTCACTGATGATTCCCATGTCGGCTGCGGCGGATTCAGCTTGGGCTGCAGCTACCGACGAAGTGTTGGGACCGGCATCGATGCGGGCGATCCTCTGAAATGATCCTCCTCCTTGGGATGGCTTTTGTTGTGTGTAGACTCTGGCTTGGTTCATCACAGTCGAGTTTTCTGCCATGCCTTCATAGATGGCCCAGACGTCGTCTTCACCCTTGGAAAATTATGATCCACCATAAGAGGCATTTACAAGCCCCTGCAGCTCTGGTGTTAACCCACAGAAGAAACTCTGAACCAGATTGGGCTTGGATATGTCATGGTGTGGACACCGGTCAATGAGCTCTCTGAATCGATCCCAGGCTTCACGGAATTGTTCACTAGGGATCATGGTAAAATTGCTGATCATGGCTCGTGCTGCATTAGTCCGGCCGAGAGGGTAGTATTTCTTCAAGTATGCGGTCCGGAGATCTGCCCAAGTGTCGATGAACCTCCCCAGATGTTTCAGCCAATACACGGCTCTATTAACTAAGGAAAATGGGAAGGCTATCATCTTGACGGTGTCCTCAGTCATCAGCCTGTCATGAATAGTACTGTAGATCATTTCAAATTCTTGCAGGTGGAGGTGTGGTTCTTCGGTCGGCAGCCCATGGAATTTGGGCAGAAGCTGAATAGTGTGGGCCCGAAGTTCGAAGTCTCCATGGATGGGCGGAAGTCGGATCCATCGGTGAGTGAGGGATGCGGCAGGATTGTGCAATTCCCTCATAATCGTCTGTGGTGGTCTCTCAGCTTCAGGATCTCCTCCTTCTGCAACGGGTATATCTCCTCCACCACCTGCGGCTCTGTTCTCTCGATCTGCTCTCATCTGTGCCAGCTCTCGCATCACATCACCCATGAATGCTCCCTGGTCTCAGATCTGCCTCTGCATTGTCTCTAGGGAGGCTAGTAGTGAGTTGTTGATGGCAGCTTGATCAAATAGGAATTGAGGTTGATCCTGCTCATCTGGGTGATCTCCTCTATCTGCCATGACTGGATTCTCTGAAAAGGCAAAAGAACCCATATCAGGTGCTGTCAAATGTTCTGAGCTCTGTGATGCTTAAATTCTGAAACTCTTGGACTGATGGAAGGTGAATGAGAAGGGTGGTCGAGGGGGAACACGGTGGAAGTAAACTCAGGCTCGGAGAGCGGAATCTCTGAGGTTGTCCTAGATGAATAGAGAGGAGTGCTGGATAGCGGTGCCGACAAGGTCGGCCTAAGAGATTTCCGTCCCATCATCTTGATTATTGAGAAGAGTAAGGCTGAGAAATGAAGATGAGAGGGGACAAAATTACGCACGATTGTGCGATGTTTTTGATCTTGACCTAGATCCAACTAGCAATCAAACACAAAACAAGGGGATTCAACAACTCAACACGTGAAGCCATAAGGGTTTGACTTTTATCTTTGTAGTTTTTAGCTTGAATTCAGGAAGTTATCTTTCAACGAGTCCTTAGAGCGCTAGGCCTAAAGGAGAGAGAGTACTGCCGGAAGAGTATCCCGTACTTGTCCTCCTCCTGTGTAACCTGTAGTCTGCACTTTTTGAGGTCCTTGTAACCCTTCCTGGATCCCTACTCAGCCAAAGAAATAGAGAAAGGAAGCCAATAGGCGAAACCGATACTTCGGAACTCACTCGCAACGGAATCACCCGTGAGCCTGCAAGAACCTACTCGGACGCGAGACGATGAGACAGACACCCCCGTGAAGGCGTGGCCTAGGCTCGATACTTCGGACAAGGTCGATTCTCTACACAATAGAGAGTCACCAATGTTGACCAAGCCCTACTCGTCCACGTACGATAGAAGCGCCAATACTTCGGAAATCCAGGCGATACACAAGGCAGCCACAGACTGGATTTTGGGCTCTAATCCTTACGAAGCCGCTCTCTCACTTGGAAGGAGACCTTCCCATGCAACCTGAATACAAGTGAGGGTGTTACTCTCCCCAAGCAATGAATCCAATTACAAATTTTATTTAGGTCAAGTTTTCTTTAGCAGTCCCCTTTTTTTTAATTTTTTGGTGTTATCGCTTCTTTTGAGTCAATTCAAACAAGCGCCTAACATTTTTGTTTTTTCTTGATTCCTATTTGATCCAAAAACAGAGGGAGAATAGAGTCGGAAAAGCCAATGCAAGTGGCACTAAGATGGAAATCTTACCTTAGTGCCTAAATGATGAATGCAAAGATAGAAGACTTACAGTGACTCCCAGCTCTCTCCATGCGGGATGCAAAGCAGGAATTTATAAATCTAATCTACATGCCGATATGCACAAGGAAATCGTCCTAAGCAGGCAATTGCTAACGTGAAGAACCACAAGTTGATCACCAATCCTCAATCCAAAAGAGTCCGGTCTAGACTCACCCCTCCTCTTCTCGACAAATCGAGTTCAGGAGTAGCACTTGATGGGGTGGGCTCACGGCGCGACGGACCGAAAAATGATGATTCAACTGTTTAATTAAACTAAGTCCAAATATGCACTATAGGTGCATGCAATGGTTATTAGGGTGTTTGGACCTAATCTAATCGATCAAGCAATGCCTAAAAATCTAAGGGCTAAATTCACAAAAGAAAGGAAAAATAAAACAAAATCGGAAAATGACTACGGTGAAAACCCGTCAAAAATCGCGGTGAGCCCCCAAGTGAACAAACACTTGGAAATTGGGCCCGAGTGTCCCGAGTGTCCAAGTACCTGTATTATTACAAATTAAATGGTCTCTCTCTCACCAAAGAATGATAAACTAGCTAACTATCTATCTATCTAATCTCCTGCTCTCTCCTATCGGCTTGGGCTAGAAAAGCCGACTCAGCTTCCCAAGGCTGCACCGAATCACCTAGGCGATCCTCCTCGGTCCGCGATCCCTCGCAAGAAGACAAGAAAGACAATGGTTAGAAAGATCAACAATATATATAAAAAATGAGAGATAAGGCAAGCAATAATGTAAACAAACAATCACAATCACAAAAATGAAATCTATACACTGCTGCTCCCCGGCAACGACGCCATTTGATAAACGTGGATTTCAAGGGGTCTAAGTATCTCACACAAGGCAGAGACAACCGTGTCGCTGTGGCGACCCTCAATGAATCCCGTATTTGATCAACAATGAACCCACACAATATAAGTCAAGCAATGAAGAATAAGACTGGAGTGAAATTTATTTTTAACTCTACATAAAAGATGTATAGAAGCAAGAATGTAGAGAGCTCGAACACAGGGAGCAAGGCAGGATAGATCAACAAGTGTGTGTGTGTGTGTGTGTGAATGTGATGTATGTCTACACTATGCAATGCAAATGTTTTTGTGGGTTTTTCATTTTATATTTTTTTATTTTATTTTTAAGTTTTAATTTTGTATTTTGATTTTATTTTTACTGATTTTGTACTTTCTTTTTATATTTTATATATTTTTTATTTTCTTTTCCAATAAGAAGATATATACACAATATAAGGAAAGAGAAGATAAGGTATTTATAAAAATGGGTAAAAAATGCTAAAAAATCAGGAGATAAAATGTTTCTGATCTTTTATATTTTTCTACTATTTTTGTGATTTTTGGGAGTTTTTCAAAATGTTTTTGGTATTTTTAAAACCAAAAATAAGGGAAAACAATGAATAAGCTACTGGCCGAAATTAAAATGGGAATGAAAAATATCAAACAGTAACAAAATTTTCCCAAATTAATTTTAAAATAAAGACAATAAAATGGGGAAACTACAGAACCAGAGTTTATATTTTTCTGAATTTTCTATGATTTTTAGATTTTTATGAAGATTTTTAGGGTTTTCTAATTTTTAAAGTTTTTGTTTTGAAATTTTTAGTGGTTTTTGGACTGACACTAGTAGATGATAAAACACACAAAATATAAATTGTTTGAAATTTTTCAAAACGTTTTTTATAATTTTTATGGGTATTCTAATGCAAACAGTGAGAAAAATGCATGTTATTAATTTTTAATAAATATTAAAATGCAGCAAAAATGCGATGCAAAAATATGGCGTGAATGAGCAAGCACACAGGAGCCTATGCTATTTTTTTGAGAATTTTTCGAGTTAAAATGATGCGCTAATTAAATAGAGACAACATCAAGAAACTACACTACTGGCAAGGTCATAAGTGCAAATAAGCAAACATCCAGGGGCTAAAGTGCAAGTTTCACAAAAAGTTCATAACGGAATACTGCATTTAAATGGCCAAGTACAAATATCAAGACCCGCAAGGGTTCTTCTACAAACAACCCAACCAGACACGTGACTGGCACGTGCTTGGGAAGGACCCAACTGTAATATCAAAAACCTCAGGGGCTAAGTTGCAATATGTCCAAAACTTTTACACTACAATTAAAAGTTCGAGTACTGAAAAGAAATAGATAAAGGCCGGGGGCCTCTCTGCAAAAAGCCCTGTGCCTCACGTGAACAGGTCACGTGAGGTGACGTGGCAGAGGACCTAAGTGCAATATTACAAACTCCGGGGGGTCTACTGCAAATTTTACAAAACTTAATAAAGTCAAATGAAAGTTTATAAACTATTTAATAAATAAATAAAATTGTAGGGGATTAGTTGCAAAATACCCCCACGCTCGTAATCGGACGGTCGACGATCTTCCACTTGACACGTGTCCGCTCGAGGGGCTCCGATAACACTTCGCGAACGGAGGGCTAGGATTAGATCCCATCCCTGGATCTGACGGTTGCATGGAGAAGCGATCGGATGCCTGGCGATGGATCTGGCGTCTGCACGGGATCGGACGGCTGAAAGGCCTGGAGGAAGAACGCGGAAGAAGGCCGGCGATGGCGAGCTTCCGCGACCTCCCCCACCCTCCTACGTCGGCGTTCGAAGCTCAAGACGGCCCGGAACTCTTCCTGCAGGTGATCTCCAGGCACGGGAAGCTTCAAAATGGCCAGAAGGGCTTTGCACCTCACCTACGACGGCGAAGGAGCTCGGGACCTCCAGGTACCTCCGGCGAAGCCAATAACGCTTCCAGGTGTGCTTCAAAGCGCAAGGACCTGCACTAAAAACATTAAGGAGGTCGAGGGCAAAATGCCTCGACCTCCAGTGGCTCTCAAGAAAGGGGTGAACGACGATGTGGATACTCGCCGGAGCTTGCTCCGACGAGGGGAATCGATTTAGCGAATTGATGGGGGATTGGACAAGAAAAGGGTACCTACGAGATCCTAGGACTACAAAGAATGAAATGAGGATGAAAAAGAGGAAAATAAAACCTCGAGGGCCAGAGCCCGAGGTTGAAATACCTTGACGGGAAGGTCACCGGAGGTGGGGGTGGAACACGCCCTGATCGTGGTCGATCTGCCGCCTTGAAGAAGGGAACTTGGAGCTGTCACCTCCAGGAAGCTCGAGCGAGTCCAATGGGGGAAAGTTCTGGATGAATTGCAGTTCAAAATTGAATCGAAATCCAAGGAGGAGTTTTGTAGGGCTGACCGACGGGTCTCAAAGATCGAGGCGTATCGAACAAATCTCCGATCCACTCCCCGATGTAATCACTGGGCGAGTATCCTCGATCATGTGCGAGCAAAAGTCAAGAAGACGACTGGGTGTTTTGATGAAAGGGTTGTCCTCGAAAAAAGGTTGAAGTTGGTCAAAAATACAGGTCTGACAAGGTCCAGACCTCGGTCAAAGAGTTGACCGAGGTCAACCGACGGTGTTCTCTGGTTGGTCCACGTGGACCAACGAGAAATTTCCTTGGCAAAAAACCTTGTAAAATCGATAAAAAATAGAAATTGAATTATTTAATTTTTGCTTATTAAATAAAAAATGTTTGTAATTTTGTAAACTATTTTATGATGATTTTTATTTATTTTTATAGCATATGTAGGTATTTTATCTATATATTTTAGTATTTTATTTTTGTTTGGTATTTTTAATTTCTTTAATTATGTTTATTATTTTATGAAATTATAAAATACTTTTATACACTTAGTTATATTTTTATTTTATTTTTCTGAAGTGTTTTGTATATTTAATAAAATATAAGTACAATTTATACAGGTATAAGTATAGGTATAATACCTATGTATAGAATATACAAGTATTTTATTTTGCATTTCTTTTGTACCTGATTTTAATGCACAAATATATTATAAGTAATATTTACAAAATTATAAAAATATTAGAATACAAAATAAATAATAAATAATAAATTGAGTATTTTAATCTGTACAAGTATACAAGGTGGGTCCAAAACTCAACTTTCAAACTGTAGCTCCGCCAAATGCGAAACCATCGCCATTAAATAGATTATTTTATACTATATACAATTAAAGGTGAGTTTGCTGCATTTGAAGTTTTTATTCATGAGATACGGGTCTGGGAAGTTGGGAATCTAGATTTTTATTCAGACCATAACTTTTTATCTGTACATTATTTTTCAGTGAAATCAATTTTGTATTTTTATTTATTTTATTATCTACAACTTTCATGTACAAAGTTTCTTTATTTGGTGTACAAAAAGTGGAACCAAAAATAGGTCCCAAAATGAATAAAGAATGAATGCAGAACATTGTATTTGGCCCTTATCTCCCCCTACTTTATTCCTTGTCGACCTATTCATCAAGATGCCTAGGTCTCGGGATTTCGGGTCATAAAATATTTACAATATTTTATTCTTTTTCTTTTCTTTTATATATTCTATAATTTTGGCTTTAATTACAGTGTTTTATACACTATTTACATACACATGCATGAATGCTAAGATGATGGTTTTAATGATATTTACAGGCATTTACTAGGGTTTTTGATGCCAAAATGATAGAATAAAGATGATGAAATGTGGCTTCATCAATAGGCTACCTATCAAAAGGACGCTTCCCTCTTCACCGTACTTTGTTCTCATTTGATGCTTGTAGTTATTATTGATAAAGAGAAAATGAGGGGAAGAGGTGGATATCCTGAAGAAGGGTGGAGAAGAATATGGTATGCAGAGTTCCGTCCTTTACGAGGATAGAGGTGGAAAAATAAAGGGGGTTTCTGACGGAGGATTGGGAAGGGTGAACAATCAGATTGGGGGTTTAGAGTCTTGGTATACAGAAGAAGAAGATGATGATGGGGAGAGCATTGTAGTATCAGAGAATTGAAAAGAGGAAGGAGAGAGGGGGAAGAAGGATAGATTTGAATGATGGGTTACTTGGGAGTAAGTTTCTGGCCAGTCAGTTGCGAGTCCAACATAAGAGGGGCTGAGTTATGCAATATTCAGTTATCACAATAACAATATCGAATTAAAAAATTATTCACAACCATAGAGATAGAAAAATAACAAACCACAAAGCACATAGTGATTTTTATGTGGAAACCCAAGCATGTGAAAATCATGACCTCGAATCACGTTCTAGGATTTTCCCTTCGCTCTCTCAATAAAGCGTATTTCTACTATTCCAATGCCACTTTAAACTGGGGTAGCAAAACCTCTCGTATAACATATACCCATCCTGAGACAACTCTCAAAGGAAGATTTTATCTCTCACAAATGGATTCCACGACTCAAATACATATACAAAAGTACCGAACATAAAGATATTTAAGCGATAAACATGAATTCACAATATTATAAAATTTCATCGCATGATCTACTCGAGAATGATGATGATCGCAATAGAGCACAAAGAGCATAAAGAACTTCGATAACAAGATATCTTTGGACTGAAGAAAGTTCGAGAGGGCATAAACACTGAAGGAACTCAAATTTCACACAATAAAAACACTTTTTATTTTCTTTTGAGAGTACAAGATGTTTCTAGTGGTTGTATCTCAAGAGCCATATGGTCCCTTATATAAGATTGGGTCCAATATAGCTGATAATGAGCAAAAATGGAAGCCCCCATGTTCTGTTATCCAAAAATCATGAAATGATCGATCATATAAACAATTGATCGATCACAGTTGATTAATCACATTTGACAATTGAATAGTGATTGATCATGATCGAAGGATGGCCGATCATGATTGATTAATCATGAACAATGATTTGGTCGATCATATCACAAAATTAATAATCAATAATTGATTTACCAAGATCAAAATATGATCGATAAAGGGTGATAGATCAGGGTGTCAATGTGATCGATCATATATCTAAAATCTGATTTTGAGATATTGACGATTCTAGCTTAGTTTTGCTTGTCGATCAAGAATATGCAAAAACTGCAAGTATGCTTTTCAATATAAAATAAAAAGTAATAAGTCACATCAGCCTATTATTTTTGTCATTGACTTCCAAAGTCCTCAACTCACTTGAGCTTTTGGAATCTTTATTTGAGTCCTCTTGTATTTAGTTTATGAGTCCAGAGCCTTCAAGCTTAGTCTTTCAGAAGTTCTTTATGCTTTGAGTTAGCTTTAGCTTTCTATATGTTTATCAAAAAGCTTCTATTAAAAGTTAATCAATGTACAAAATAAATATGAAACAAAGTTATTAACAAAATCTAAGTCGCTAATGAGAGTTGCGGTGCTCGTTGGAGCACCTCTAAGGTTATTGCCTCGAGGAGACTTCATGATGGGTCTTCGAAGCTAAACAATAACATGAAAGCATAGTTGCAACAAGGAGCATCATCTTCTTAGCTCTCTGGGGGGTTAGATCATCATCGTTGCCTTGACGTCTTCACGCACGCTATCACCATGCAATTGGAAGCAGATGGTGTTACCCTCTACGAAATGGCTGACTCAAAGCACGATTGTGGAGGCATGGATTTTAATGGGTTGTTTTGATATATGGGATGAGTGGATAGGTGGTTTCGAGTGAGTGGGAGTGAACAAGGGACGTGATGGGGAGTGACTGAGTAGTTGGATAGGGAGAGGGAATACTAGGGTGTTGACTCGTGAGGTTGAGAGTTTGAAAGGATGTTTGGCATGTCTGAGAGCAAAGAGAGAAGGGCAGTCGATGATCGTGGGTGATGTCGGTCCATAGGTGAAAGATAAACGAGGGACCACCCGATCAGGTAGGGATCAGATGGCCTTAGTATACCCACATTGCCAATCAATGGGGGTAAGGGGCAATGCAAACATGTACTGCTGGATTTGGGGATCCAATGCCCCAAATGAGGTGGGAGTGGATGATAAACGACCATAGCATCAAAGAATCTAACAACCCAGATGTAAGATGGTGCAAGAGAAATGAGGGGGATGGGGGAGTGGGGGCATGCCGCGCCTCGGAGGTAGCCATCGACCCAATAAGGAAAAAGGAAAATATAAACATAAATTAATAAAAAATATAAAGTGATCTCAAATCAAAAGGCTTTCTTCATAAACATTATTCATTTCAACGAGCTTTACAATCTTTGCAAAGGATTTAAATCAAAAGGCTTCATTTTTATAAATTATTTGTAGGTGTTTTAAAGACAATAAAACACCATTTTTTATGTTTTGGTATTTTTTGCATTTTTAACTAAGACGTTATTTATAAAAAAACTTGTGTACAAATTATATCAATCTTTAGGGAATTTGAATAGAAGAAAAAATAAAAGAAAACATGCATAATATACAGATATACAAGAGAGAAAAAGATGTCTTTATTAGGTAATATAATATAAAATTAAAGACCCATAAATATAGGATTTCACTCTTCCAAAATTTTCAACTTGATCTATTGCGTAAATCAGGTAATTGACTGTTTATCTTGTAGTACTCCTCGAGACCATTCCATCAAGCCCAAGAACAAGAAAATCTAAGCTTGTATGAGAAAGTTATACATGTTTAAAAATCGGGTTATAACTATTGGATCCGAATCTCGATCCAGATCTGATTAGGCTTGAGCCTTATATAAAGGGTTAAGTGGGTTGGTTAGCTAGACCAAACCTAAGCAACTTCTAAGGAGACCTCCACCTCGCAGGATCTCTATCGCCAGAGAAGAATTCCGACGACGAATCGAAGATTCGAGGGCAAAGTTTCGAAAAGTTTGATGCAAGGATCGACGTGGGGCATGCGTGTTGCACAAAATGCCTCAGAAGCACCATTCTTGGTGGGGTAAAGTTACTGTGGAGAAAATTCGAGGTACAATTTCGAGCCCCTCTCGCTGTTGGATTCACGTATTTTGTGTAACGTGGATTTTGGGTGTCGTGTACGACCCATGAAGGTGTTTTTAATGTACTTGGGTGAGTTTTTGGTGTGAAAACAATTTTTTAGCACATTGCATTTTGGGAAATTCCCATTGATCTACTAATCGGATGTGGATGAAAAAGATGTTTTTATGATGTAGGTGATAGCAGGAATACATGTGTGTCATCAGATCATTGATCAGAGCATTTTCACAAAATGTCGTCGGAGATAAGCTACAACTCTGATTGATCAGCTCATTGTTCTAAGCGATCAGTACTCGATGGACCAGGTAGATGTGACGATTGATCAGTATTGATATATAAGATAACTTGGATGATCGACCACTACTAGCCAATTTTATTAATTGATCAGTGTTAGCCAGAATAACCGGTCATGGTTCTAAGTTGGTCGATCAGTAGTAGTCGATCAACCAAGAAAGATGATCGATCATTAATGGGAGAGTGGACCCATTTGGACTGTAAAGATGATTAAATTGCACCTTGAAAAAAATGTAGATTCATCTAGTACAATATGATTTATGATAAAGGCCATATATAAATATATGACATTGATAAAAGAGTGAAATGGATTCAGCCGGGTACTAAAATGTTTAATTACGATGCAATCAACCTCCGGTGAGTGAGAGCATCGTAAGCATTCTACATATGATTTTGGATCCCAGATCTGAATTTGATCTTGAGTACTTCTATTAGCGGATGTGTTTTCACATGATTACTTCCTTTTTCCATGTCATGGTGATTATATTAAGTGGTATGATGATACTGGAGTATACACTATCAAGGGAGAAGCATTCACCCTTGGGGCTATGAGTAGAAACTGAGATGGTCATGGATCCAAAAGTTGCATTCGTTGGGGGACATGTTGCTTGGCGCATCAAGGTGTTGATCTGATGGTGTCTATCTTGTCATTCAAAGTGTCAGCCAAGTAGTTGTGGCTCGTAGTCTATGTTTTACCTTTTCACTTAGGATTATCACTTATATGACAATTAGTGTAGGCCACACTATTTAGTACTCCAAGGGTGACGAACTTATTTTTGCCACTCTAATATCCTCGTTTTAATAGTAGCACAAAAGGTAAAAATGGATCCTCATCAAAGACCACCCTTTCGAGTAGGTGGAGAGTTTATTTTACATGTAAAGTATACTAAGGTCAAACTTAGGGACACGAGCCTCTTTGTCTATTTATCAATTTTTTATTTAATTCAAGATTGAGTATCTTCTCATTTTAGGTCTTCATGTAGAATGATAAGCAATGCAGATAAAATACTGCAAGGACAATTGCGCAAATTTTATTTGATTTTTTCGATGCAATTGTGAGTGAGATGAAGGGAATGATATGCATGTACAAATATACCCTATAACTTAAAATATTTGAGCATTAAAATGAAAATCGATTTTAGCGACACATGAAGCATACAAATTACAGGCAAGCAAATAACAGATGATTATAGAGCAAGAGACACTATATAATTCAAAATTTAGCTGACTTAAGTGCATGTTAAAACACAAAATTAAATATGTCATTAGATATATTATTAAATAGTATTCATAATGAAATTCAAATAAATCAAAATAGAGATCATATGCTTAAGATATTCGTGAAATAGTCCAGGGGCATAAACGTGAAGAAAACATGAAAGTAATTACAAAGTAATCACAAATAGGTCCCTATAAGGGCATAATGTAATTAAAAATAATTACAAGGCCTTCCCTGTAAGTTTTTATATGCGCGCAAGGGCTATATTGTAATTATTGAAGCCCGGAGGGGGGCGGTTTGCAAATAACCCTAGGCACACATGCATTGCATGTGCCTGGAGAGACTTGAAAGCGATTTGGAGAACTTGGTAGGGAACTGATGCAAATTACCCAGTCCCACATGCTTGGAGCACGTGGGGGCTAGGCTTGAGTGAGACAAGGGTCGGTGTCAGTTCGAGAGGCCGTTGTAGATGGATCGGGCCACGTGGTGTCTCAAAGTGGCTTCGGACGAGGCTCAGTCCCATGGAGTCTCCGTGCTTCGGGGCAGGCGATGTCGGTGTTTCGAAACAATTGGATGGGCACCAGAGGGGTGCCATCAAATGACACCTGTACCTTTTTGCTCCTCCTCCTCCTTCGTCGCTCGATAGTGGCGCAAATGGAGTTATGATAGGGCTGATAGAGCTCTATCGTCATCCTCCATGTTCGCTGAAGACCCATGAAGGATCTTGGAAGCATGGCTATAAAGGTTAGAGCATGACTAAGGCACATGGCTACTTAAAGGTGGCTGTCGATGAACCCATGCCGGAGGCGGAGCTCTAGAACTTAACTCTGCTCTGAAGTCCGGCCTTTGAAGGAGTGTACCTGCAGAATGGTTAGTGGGAAATATCCGAAGTGTGCAGTACTTGTTTGCATATGCGGTGAGGTGAGATGGGAGCCTAATCAAACGGAGAAGGCTGAGGCTCAATGGTTCCTCCACCGTAAAGGCATATAAAATGAACGACGTAGCTGGAAGTTCTGATGGCTAAAGAAGGTGATGTGGACCCTCCACAAAGATCGTAGGAGTTCTGCGAAGGTGGTCATACAGTCAATTAGAGGGAAGGTGATCCGTGTGTGCCTAGTTAAAAAGAACAACAACAAAGAAAATAGAGGACAAGATCATACCCGAGGTTGAAGAACATGTGGGCGGAGGAGGTTGGCTTGGGTTGAGCATATGGAGATGCTCCGATCTTCGCTAAACTCTTACAACTATGAAGAGCAGCTCACCGACCTTATTAGGACCAGAACATGGCCTGCAATGTCCATGGTTCGACACCGGGGCACCATAGCCATCGTCGCATCATCAATTCCCCATCCGCTATCACCTAAGCGGGGAGAGACATTGAGCCTCGTAAAGGTGGAACCGATGTACGGGGGAGAGGAGGTGTATCTGAAGATGGTAGGGCAAAGGTGCAAGTGGTAGAAGTCATGGGCTCAAAGGCTCACGATGACATAAGGAAGATGGGGATTGCATGGACATGTGGCATGTGAAGAAGTTGGAGATTGAGGCTTTGAATTGGCACGATCAGACGTGGGCAAGGATCATCGGTGAAGAGGGGAAAATGGGAAGGGGTGAATGGTTAGGAGTGGAGATTGTGGGAGAGCGGGGGGTGTTGGAGGTGGAAGACGACAATTATAGTGGGGGCGGAAGCGGGCGCTCCAGATTAGAACTGGAGGCACCGATCGAAGGGTGGCTAAGTGAGGCAGGTGACAGTGAAGGAGCGGGCTACGTGGTTCGCTCAGGAGCCACGCGACCCAATGAAAAAAATAGAAAATAAATAAAACAAAAATCTAAAACAAACAAAAGAGGGATGGATTAGAAAAAACTCAAAATATGAAAGTTGTAGATCTCGATGATATCCACAGGTTTCATGTTGACAAAAAACACAAAATAAGTCAAATAAAGGAAAAAAATATTTTTGGAAGCATTTTTAAAAAATAAAAACCCTTTATTTTAAATTTTTGTACTTTTTAATTTCCTTTTTAAGCTAAAAAAATAAATATGTACAAGAGTTTGGAATTTATTAATAATTAAGGTTAGTTATATACAAGGGTCAGTTGCTTAAAGTTAATGATTTAAAGCCTAAATCTATTGAATGGTTTAACTAAGGAGGATAATAAATGATAATAAATATGAGGAATCATAGATTCATCATCCCCCTATATTTAAACTATGCTCGTCCTTGAGCATCTAAAGAATGAAGTAGGTGGATTAATTCCTGACAGTGCATGTGAAGATTTCAAGGCTCAATTCGTCGAAGACCCTTAATTTAAGTGATCCTAAAATTCTGGGCTCAACCATGCTCTATCAAAAGAAATCAAACTTCTCTAATTATCAGACTCTCTGTTTATACATAAAATATAAAGATACGGACTTTAGTGTACTGCAATCATGAGAGTCGAGTCAAGATGTCACCCAAAGTCCCAGTATATGAGACTCTCCTCTAGACCTAATCCTTAACACTAGGAAATAAGACGTTTCTTGCTTCAGTCAACTGTCTCTTTAGTTAGTCAGACTTGAAAGTGTAGATGTACGGCTAGATGATTGAGGGCATAGGATTGTGTCTATTTTTCTCTTCCTCACACTGGAACAAGGGGTCTCTCGAGTGCCTTATTACTCAACACTTGTATATTTTTTGTTTGTTGATTAATGTGTCTGTTAAGAGAATTCGGAGTCGCCTGCACTTATTTTTCTGGGAGTACATCGGGGTGTGTCTTTTTTGAGTATCTAATATACATTCGACACCCAGACTTGTATCACTATATGATGCATAGCCCTTTTATGGTGCTAGCCCGACTCCTTGGTCATAATAGAATTTGGACCAAGTGGACACTTTAAAATGGTTGGGAGTGCTCGCCTTTGAGTGGAAGCTCTTGAATGTGACTTTGTAATGATGAGCTTTTTCTTGTATGAGAGAACTTCTTTCTATTTTCATTTCATTGTTTGGCAAGCTCCACTGTTTTTACCAAAAGTTCACACACACTGATCAACAATTTAATTAGATTTAATCACACCCTATCACATAGGTCAATATCAATCGATAGCATGCGAACTTGTTCACATACTGGCTAGGGTTTGCTGACACACCGTTTTCTTCAATCCTTCATTAACTTTATCCGATCCTCGAGTATCATTAAATTGAGTCTAGACTCAAATCACCAGTCCTAGTTCCTCAAGTGACAACTTAACTCATCTCGTCAATCATGCAGTTGTGAAAGTATTGTGCTGATCATATTAGTTAGAATGTGGAGATGAAGAGTGCAATATAGCGCTCAAATCTTAAAACTAGGGAAGTTTGGGTTACTAAGTTCAAAACCCTAATGGCTAAGGCTGGCTAACTCAGTCTCTCAAGATCTAAGAAATGCAGTGTCTTCAAATCCTTAAGCCTTGAGTGATAATGAACGTGTCAGGAATACACCAACTCCTAGGTTAGTGAATTTTTGTGATTTTATTTTTTTTTCAAATTTTTGTGAAAGTTTTTGAATAAGGTTAATTTTATTTACAGAATTATTTTACAAAAACTAGTTCACTAGTATACCTAAACCCTATCCCAAAAAGTTTTTATTTTTTTTAAAATACGAGCTATGGCTTAAGTAAATATACAGTTATATACGGTATACCCTCTATACTTAACCAATGCTATGTCCTCACAGCCCAAGTGTCATGAAGCTATAGCTCCAGTTAAATACAAGGTGATATAGAAGAATTTAGTCAGAGGGTCCCCTTATACTTAGGTCAAAAATGACCTAAGTATAAGAAGACTGATACAGGGAAGGATGATTTAGTCATGCCCCCCTATACTTAGGTTGAAAATAGCCTAAGTAGAGGATGCTGAATTTTTGAGCTGGGGGGCCTGTGGCTGTTAGTGTTAGAGGGTGATTTATACATGTGAAAAGTTGTAGGGGGGTGGAGGGTTGATGAGACCCGATTTCATCACCATAATTTTCCAATATTAACCCCCTATGCTTAAATATTTGTCAATAAAGTCCAGATAAAGTCCTGTAATTATCAGAGTCTTTAATAAATTAAAAATCACAAAAAATGGCAAAAGTAAAATCTGTGGTATTTTTAGCCTTAAAAATACCCTTAAAAAAATTTTGTGGCTTCATTTGATATCATCTCCAGTTTTGGTCAACATGAAACTTGTATATCTCATCAAGATCTACAACTTTCATGTTTTGAGTTTTCTCAAATTCGGCCTTCTAACCCCTCAAAAATCAAAAATTCTATCTGAATAATCTTATTGGGCCACGTGGCCCATTCTAGGTGAGCCACGTGGCCCCGCCTCCCTTGCTTCAACCGCCCGCATCTCTGACCATTGGATTTCTCTTTGAATCCAATGGCCCAGCTCTCTCCATGCACGCCTCTCTTCCTAGCCATCAGATCAGCTCCCATCTCCGATCTGAACCGCCCATTCGTGCCTCACCCATAGTTTGCCACGTGGCGCGTTGTGCGCCTTCCGATCTCGTCTTTATCTCGTTGATCACTGCCGTCCAATGCCTCTTTGATAACCACCATCAGATCAAAACCCCGCCTCTCATCAACGCCACTCGTTTGCACCCCACTCACAACCCACCACGTGGCGTATCCTGTACCCCACGATCATCTCCAAGCCCCTCCATCGCAACCATCCATCACCGTTTTGATCGACACCATCCGATCGCCGTCCCGATTTAATCACGCACCGTCCGCTCGCGCTGCACCTCTAGCACGACACGTGGCGCATCCTCTACCCTTCGATCATGTAACCATAGATCTAATCCTAAGCCTCCAATCGCGCCCCCATCAGAACCGCTGGATCTCACGATCCAACGGTCCGGACCTCGTCATCAACCTCCCGCAAGCTCCGCCCGAACCCCGCGCCTCGCAGACCTCCTCCACCCTTCCATTTTTAGCCATAGCCCTGGTCATCCTCTACACTCTCTAACCACCATATGGCCGAGCCCATTCATCCATGATCCTCGCATGCACGTCCTCCATCTACGAGCCGCCTCCAGTCGCTCCATAATCCCCTCGCAATCCTCGGCTCCAACCACCTCGACCACCACCCCCTTCCTTTAAATACCTCGCCTCCTCCTCCTTATTTCCTCGTCCATCTACAAAAGGGGGAGGGGCCCAGCCCTCCTTCACCTCCCTGTGACAGGGGGGTGAAGAGATCGAGCGACGACGACTCCACATCTCCGATGAGACCCACCACCTACCACGGCGGTGCCGCGGAGGCTCAAAGCCCCGCCTGAGCTTGCTGGGATGGCCGTCCAGTATGTGCAAAGACCCCGAGGTCCTCAGATGACCTCGAGCCCAGGCCATTACCTCCGCCCGACCTCAGGTAACCTTCCGATCTCTTTTGTATTTTTCTTCTTGCTTTGCTTAATTTTGTAGGTCGCTACTCCCTCGTTCACCCTTCATCGCTCACTCCACGAGCTACACCATACATCACCCATCCACGTAAGCTTCTCCGATCACTCTCCTACTCAGCCACAACCTCCTTCATCCCAGGCTTTCTCCTCCACCGGAGGCGGAGGAGGACACACTAAGCGCTCCACTTCTCTGTTCCCTAAGCCCTCCGCTCACACGCACACACACACACACACCTTGGCTTTCACCTACCCCCTTGCAGGTCTACATCTTCACTGGCCGGACCTCGGGCGGAGCCGAGTCCTAGAGCTCCGCCTACGGTGAGCTGGCGTCGACAGAGGATTCCAGGCACCCCCGCATCTTCTCCGACCTCGAATCTTCATTGCCAGACCTTCAGCATCCTCCCCCGATCTTACTCGAGCACAGAGAGGCGCGGAGGAGCTCCAGGCCTCACGACGGAGCTCCAATAGCGCTGCCACCTTCGAGGAAGAAGGAAGAGCAGATACCGTTGGATCTCGCCCCACGGCGGAGATCCAACGGTCTTGGGAGCAGCCATGTCGCCATCCTGGAGCGCGGAGGCTCGGTGGGACCGAGCCTCGTTCGAGGCAACCTCGAGCCGCCACATGGCCCGAGCCACCTGCTACGGCCGTCCGAAGCTGCGCCGAGCCTCGCCCCCACTCGAGCCTAGACTCATGTGCCTCACGCACGTGGGTTCTGGGCTTTTTGCATCGGTGCCCTCGCATCTTTCCCATATTACATCCAGGTCCAGATCGCGTGCAGACCTCATGCGCATGGGGTAATTTGCATTAAAACCATCGCAGGTTTTAAAAATTGCAAAAATGCCCTTGTGCGTGAGTGTAGTTTACAGGGAAGGTCCCGATCTTTCTCATAATTACATTTTAGTCCCTCCTAGGGACCTGTTTGTCATTTTGATTTCATGTTTTCTTTCAGTTATGCCCTTATCTTCTTTATTGCATAACTTGAGCATCATGTTTCCGTTTCAATTTATTTCAGTCTCATTTTGAAGCTTGTTTGATGCACTTTCTAATGGCATGTTTAATTCTCATTTTGGGACACATTAATTCTGATGTATTATTTTATTCGCCATGTGTCTCTTAAAGCTTTAACTTGTGCCTAGCTTGATTTGTCCATCAAGCTTGATTGCTTAATTGAACCTGAAATCGACTTCAGTTAAAATTGCTCATCATTTTTGTACTAGGGCATATTCATTGCTTTGCATCGCATTGCATTTATTTGCATGATAAAAATAACATAAAAATGCATGTTTCTATTGAATGCTTTGTCTTGTTGTGTCCTCTTGCGTACTCTGACCTATATGTTCTTTAATTCAACGCTTAATTAGATAGATGAAAATCTGATTAATACGAGAAAGGCTCGTGTCCCTGAGTTCGACCTTGGTATCTTGCCAAGTAAAAAAATACGACCATATCATTTTTATTGATAAATTTAAATAAGATGGTCTTTGATGAGCCCTTCTCGGCCCGACTACGATGACGATTTCAGGTGTTAATTACACACTTTTAAAGGGCCGATTTTTAGGTTTGTCAAATGGCGCCGTTGCCGGGGACACGACTCATTTCTTATATTATTTGGAAGTTTGTTTACTTAATTAAGTGTTTCATTTTTATAGGTAAACTTGTTCATTTATGTTGCATTATAAAATTTTCTTCTCTATCGATCTCTAACCATTGTTTTTGTGGCAGGGCCCTTGATGGTTCAAGGAGGCGAGGAGCAGGATCCTACCCGTTGTGAGGAGCCACAAAAGCACACTTGGAGTACAACAAGAAGAAAGAAAAAAAAGTGTCTCACATTTTTATTTTTACATGTCATGTAATAACCGTTTTTACAGCGGTCTTCGATCGAAGGCTCGCGTTTGTAAATGACGATTATATGTGGTTGTGTGGGGATCGTCCCCACTTGAGTGTCGACCTAGGATCAGGCACGCGGCTCTTTGAGCATATTTCATTTTTTATCTTTTATGTGCTTGCTCGTAGGTAGGACACACTATTAATCAAAGACACACTTAACCTCGCTTCACTTAGTCAAATTTAAAAGGAAAATTTTCCCGCTAATAGAAGCATGTTAGGTGCGACTTTTCAATCAACTTGCATACATATTGATTTTGATTTTCAAAACAGCCCTAGTTTCTCATGGATTTTCGCCAAGTCACTGCATGTTTTATCGCTTAGCCTAGATCGCGGTTTTTATCGAATACATGATTTTTCTCGATTTCCCTTTCCTAGCTTGATCACCTAGGTAAAACAGAATATGGGAATAAATGGTAGACGATGATTGCTTGATTTTGTGCTAACCTTAATTCAGTGACAACATTAAATAATAACTGGGACTGTTAATTGCAAGTCAACCTAAAATGGAGTAAAACTTTGGTTTTGGGAGAGCAACACCCTCGTTTACGCATTGATTTTTCACTTAACATTCTTTCTCCGCGTAAACATCTAATGTTTTATCACCAATAAAACCGACAAGATAATAACCAACCTCGGTTGGTTTCATGTGTGAGTTGGTGAAATTGAGGGTCTTGCTTGCTTGATTGAGCCATGTTTGCTACGATACACTCCCCATAAGCCTTAGTCACTCCATCCATCTCCGTAGATTCATCCGCTCATCTGTACATCCATCCATCTTCTTCGTTCACCTTGGGACCCTCCCAACATCAAATTCCATCTTTATACTTAGGCTAATCACATCCTAAGTATAGGGGGGACTCGAGTTCCTGTGATTTCTCTACTCATCTTTCCTTGCCTTTATACTTAGATTATTTCGAACCTAAGTATAGGGGGAGCCCCTCTTAGCTCCCAATCTCTCTATACTTAAATGGACCTATGGACTTGTATCATCTAGTGCTATGAGGACATAGCAAAGTTTAAGGATAGGGGGTATACCGTACTTATAGCATACTTACTTTAGCTATAATCTGAAAAATTTTAAAAATTTTAAGCTTTTTGGCTGAAGTAAGATCTTTTGAACCAAGAGGACTCAAGTGTTTATACGACTTTTCCATACTATGTTACACTATTTTGATAAAAATATTTTTTAAAATGATTTTAAAAATGAGATTTTCTTGTTTTTGAAAAAATATTTTGAAAATGTTTTGAAAACTTTTTATTTGTGTGACATGGTTTTGAAAATTTTTTTATCTCTTTTCAAGGAAAGTTGAGTCTAACCTGGGTTTTAACCTTTAAACTAAAATCCATAAAAATGAGAAAAATCCAAAAATCCTTTAGGAGTCATTAGTGACTACTAAGCCCAATTAAAATAGCCGCGTTCAGTGAGGGTTCGCCCTTAGCAGATTGGATGGTTTAGAGGACATCGCGTAAGGCCCCGTCCTCAAGCAACGGCTCCATACTGGCTGAATGCAGATGCAACTATTTAATTGAGATTAGGCAATCCTAATATCTCTTGAAAAAAAATCTTGTTTTGAATGAAGGAGTTGGATTAGTCCTCTACACTTACACTTCCACCCAAGATCTGAAATGATCAAGGAGACTTAGTCTCATGAGTTCTTTGAGATTTTAGGTTAACCAGCCTTAGCCATCAGGGTCGTAGACTTAATCATCCACATTTCCCTAGGTTTCCAAATTTGCATGCTATATTCCATGCTTAGTCTCAGGCATAAAGAATATGATCAGCACATCACATGCATGACTACAGTTTTTGATGAGATGAGTTGATTTTTCACCTGAAGGATTGGGATGAGGAAGTCAAGTTTGGATTTGATCTAATGATGCTCTAGGATGGGATAAAATCTTTGGAGGCTTCATGAAACCTGAGTGTCAGCAATTTTAGCCAGTATGAGAACTTGGTTCTTATACTAATCTCTTGATATTGACCTAAGTGCCAGGGTGTGACATAAATTAAAAAAAGTGTGCGCCAACTCTTGGTAAAAGCAGTGGAGCTAGCCAAAAATTATATAAGTCAATGAAATTCCAAAGAAAAGCTCATTCCACAAAGTCAAATATCAAAGAGCTTCCACCAAAGGTGAGCGCTCCCAAACTTTTCAAAGTGTCCACTTGGACCACTGCTATTAGGACCAGGAGTCGGGCTTGCACCAAAAAAGGGCTCTGCATCGTAAATGCTACAAGTCTAGGTGTCGAAGGTACGATAGGTACTCAAAAGAGACACACCCCGGTGTACTCCCAGGAAAACAAGTGCAGACGACTCCAAACTTCTCTTAACGGACGCAATGATCAACACCAAAAAAATGTGTTGCGTAATAAAGGCACTAGAGAGAATCCTTGTTCCAATGAGAGGGAGAGAAGAAATGACACAATCCCACACCCTCCTTTACTGGCCTGCCATCTACATTTTCTAAGTCTGACAACTAAAGAGACGGTGGACTAGATGCAAGATTTGATTTATTCCCTAGTGTTGAGGATTGGTCCTTAAGATATTTTCTTGAACCAAGACTTTGGGTGCGATTTGACTCTACTCTCGGAATTGCAGTCAACACTAAATTTCATATCCTTTAGATTATATGTACATCAGAGAGAGTCTGGAGAATTAGTGGAATTGGGTGCCTCTTGATTAAGACTGGGTTGAATTCTAGAATTTTGGACCTCTAAAGTTGAGTGGACTTGAATAGATTGGATCCTGAACTCACATGCACAAGGGGTTAATCCAGCTCATTCATTCTTTTTGATACTCGAGGACGAGCATAGTTTAAGTATAGGGGGGTGATGACACCCGATTTCATCACCATAATTTTCCAATATTAACCCCCTGTGCTTAAATATTTGTCAATAAAATCCAGATAAAGTCATGTAATTATCAGAGTCTCACAAAAAATGGCAAAAGTAAAATCTGTGGTATTTTTAGCCATAAAAATACCCTTAAAAATGTTTTGTGGCTCCATTTGATCTCATCTCCAGTTTTGGTCAACATGAAACTTGTAGATCTTATTAAGATCTACAACTTTCATGTTTTGAGTTTTCTCAAATTCGGCCTCCTAACCCCTCAAAAATCAAAAATTCTCTCTGAATAATCTTATTGGGCCATGTGGCCCGTTCTGGGTGAGCCACATGGCCCCGCCTCCCTTGCTTCAACCGCCCGCATCTCTGACCGTTGGATTTCTCTTTGAATACAATGGCCCAGCTCTCTCCACGCACGCCTTTCTTCCTAGCCATCGGATCAGCTCCCATCTCCGATCTGAACCGCCCATTCGCGCCTCGCCCATAGTTTGCCACATGACGTGTTGTGCGCCTTCCGATCTCGTCTTTATCTCGTTGATCACTGCCGTCCAATGCCTCTTTGATAACCACCATCAGATCAAAACCCCGCCTCTCATCAACGCCACTCATTTGCACCCCACTCACACAACCCGCCACGTGGCGTATCCTGTACCCCACGATCATCTCCAAGCCCCTCCATCGCAACCATCCATCACCGTTTTGATCGACACCATCCGATCGCTGTCCCGATTTAATCACGCACCATCTGCTCGCGCTGCGCCTCCAGCATGACACGTGGCACATCCTCCACCCTTCGATCACGTAACCATAGATCTAATCCTAAGCCTCCAATCGCGCCCCCATCAGAACCGCTGGATCTAACGATCCAACGGTCTGGACCTCATCATCAACCTCCCGCAAGCTCCGCCCGAACCCCGCGCCTCGCAGACCTCCTCCACCCTTCCATTTTTAGCCATAGCCCTGGTCATCCTCTCCACTCTCTAACCACCATACGACCGAGCCCATTCATCCATGGTCCTCGCATGCACGTCCTCCATCTACGAGCCGCCTCCAGTCGCTCCATAATCCCCTCGCAATCCTCGGCTCCAACCACCTGGACCACCACCCCCTTCCTTTAAATACCTCGCCTCCTCCACATCTCCGATGAGACACACTGCCTACCATAGCGGTGCTGCGGAGGCTCAAAGCCCCGCCCGAGCTCGCTGGGACGACCGTCCAGTATGTGCAAAGACCCCGAGGTCCTCAGATGACCTCGAGCCCAGGCCATTACCTCCGCCCGACCTCAGGTAACCTTCCGATCTCTTTTGTATTTTTCTTCTTGCTTTGCTTAATTTTGTAGGTCGCTACTCCCTCGTTCACCCTTCATTGCTCACTCCACGCTACGCCATACATCACCCATCCACGCAAGCTTCTCCGATCACCCTTCTACTCAGCCACAACCTCCTTCATCCCAGGCTTTCTCCTCCGCCGGAGGTGGAGGAGGACACACTAAGGGCTCCACTTTTCTGCCCACTAAGCCCTCTGCTCACACGCACACACACACCTTGGCTTTCACCTAACCCCCTTGCAGGTCCACATCTTCACTGGACGGACCTCGGGAGGAGTCGAGTCCTAGAGCTCCGCCTACGACGAGCTGGCGTCGACAGAGGATTCTAGGCACCCCCGCATCTTCTCCGACCTCGGATCTTCATCGCCAGACCTTCAGCATCCTTTCCTGATCTTCCCCGAGCACAGAGAGGCACGGAGGAGCTCCAGGCCTCACGACGAAGCTCCAATAGCGCCGCCACCTTCGAGGAAGAAGGAAGAGCAGATACTGCTGGATCTCGCCCCACGGCGGAGATCCAACGGTCTTGGGAGCAGCCACGTCGCCATCCCGGAGCGCGGAGGCTCGGTGGGACCGAGTCTTGTTCGAGGCAACCTCGAGCCGCCACGTGGCTCGAGCCACATGCTACGGCCGTCCGAAGCTGCGCCGAGCCTCGCCCCCACCCGAGCCTGGACTCACGTGCCTCACGCACGTGGGTTCTAGGCTTTTTGCATCGGCGCCCTCGTATCTTTCCCATATTACATCCAGGTCCAGATCACATGCAGACCTCATGCGTAGGGGGTAATTTGCATTAAAACCCTTGCGGGTTTTAAAAATTACAAAAATACCCCTGTGCGTCAGTGTAATTTACAGGGAAGGTCCCGATCTTTCTCATAATTACATTTTAGTCCCTCCCAGGGACCTGTTTGTAATTTTGATTTCATGTTTTCTTTCAGTTATGCCCTTATCTTCTTTATTGCATAACTTGAGCATCATGTTTCCGTTTCAGTTGATTTCAGTCTCATTTTGAAGCTTGTTTGATGCACTTTCTAATGGCATGTTTAATTCTCATTTTGGGACACATTAATTCTGATGTGTTATTTTATTCACCATGTGTCTCTTAAAGCTTTAACTTGTTCCTTGTTTAATTTGTCCATCAAGCTTGATTGCTTAATTGAACCTGAAATCGACTTCAGTTAAAATTGCTCATCATTTTTGTACTAGGGCATATTCATTACTTTGCATCTCATTACATTTATTTGGATGATAAAAATAACATAAAAAATGCATGTTTCAATTGAATGCTTTGTCTTGTTGTGTCCTCTTGCGTACTCTGACCTATATATTCTTTAATTCAACGCTTAATTAGATAGATGAAAATCTGATTAATAAGAGAAAGGCTCGTGTCCCTGAGTTCAACCTTGGTATCTTGCTAAGTAAAAAAATACGACCATCTCATTTTGATTGATAAATTTAAATAAGATGGTCTTTGATGAGCCCATCTCGGCCCGACTACGATGACGATTTTAGGTGTTAATTACACACTTTTAAAGGGTCGATTTTTTGGTTCGTCAAGGGTGAGTGAATTTTACATATGATTAAGAAGATGTGGGTAGAGGAGGGTGATAAACACGGAATTCAAGGGGTGTAATGTCTCTCACAAGGCAGAGACAACTGTGTCGCTGTGGCGACCCTCAATGAATCCCGTATTTGATCAACAATGAACCCACAATATAGATATCAAGCAATGAAAATAAATCGTGGAGTCAAATTTATTTTTAACTCTACATAAAAGATGTATAGGTGCAAGTATGTAGAGAGTTCGATTACAGGGAGCAAGGCAGGATAGATCAACAAGTGTGTGTGTGTGTATGTGAATGTGATGTATTGTCTACACTATGCAAGGCAAATGTTTTTGTGGGTTTTTAGTTTTTAATTAATTTTTTTATTTTTGTTTTTAATTTTTAATTTTGTATTTTGATCTTCGATTTTCTGATTTTATATTTTCTTTTTGTATTTTATATTTTTGTATTTACTTTTTCAATAATAGAGTATATATACAATATAAGGAAGAGAGGGATAGAGTATTCATAAATATAGGCAAAAATAGTCAAAAATCAGGGAATAAATTGTTTTTGGTCTTTACTGGCCGAAATCAAAATGAGAATGAAAAATGCCAACCAATATCAAAACTTTCCCAAATTAATTTTAGAATAAAAGAAATAAAATAGGGAAAATACAGAACCTGAGTTTATATTTTTAGGAATTTTCTAGGATTTTTTAGATTTTTTTGAAGTTTTTAGGTGTTTTCTAATTTTTAAGGTTTTTCTTTTGAAATTTTTAGTGGTTTTTGGACTGACACTAAAATATGATAAGATAAACAACTATAATTTTTTTGGAATTTTTCAAAATATTTTTATAATTTTTATGGATTTTCTAATGCAAACAGTAGGAAAAATGCATGTTTTTGATTTTTAATAAATATGAAAATGCAAAAAAATGCAATGCCAAATTATGGCGTGAATGAGCAAGTTAACAGGAAGCTATGATATTTTTTTGGTAATTTTTGGAGTTAATATGATGCGTGTAATAAATAAGACAAGGCACACAAAAATAACTAAGCCTGACAGGGGTATAATTGCAAATATCAAAACATTCAGGGGTACAGTTGCAATTTTTACACAAAATTTATAACTGAATATTGCATTTAATGGACCATTCACAAATACCCAAACTCGGGAGGGTTTCCCTGCAAATAACCCACCAGGGCATGTGACTAGCACGTGCCTGGGAGGGACCTATCTATAATATCAAAAACCTCGGGGGCTAAGTTGCAATATTTCCAAAACTTTTACACTTAATTCAAAAATCCCTGGACTAAAGTGAAATACAAAAACCCTGGACGGGTCCTGTGCAAAATGCCCGCACCTTACCTGTAGTGGTCACGTGAGGTGACGTGATCAAGACTCGAATGCAAATATAAAAAGTTAGGGGGTTCTTTTGCAAATGTTACAAAATATTTTAAACCACAAAGGAAATATTGAGGACTAAATAAAAATACAAAATGGCGCGGGGTATACTTGCAAAATGCCCACGCCTGGACGGGATCGAACGGGTGTGGACCGTCCACTTGACGCGTGGCGCGCCTTCGATGCGCGATGACGGTTCGGCTGCAACGGCTGAGATCAGATCATCAAGGTGCGATCGACGGCTGATGGCGCAGGTGATCCAACGACTGCTGCTCGCCTGGGCGGAGGCCTTCGATCAGACGGCTGCAGAGGGTCGACGAAGAACAGGGAAGAACCCGCCGCCAGGCGAGCTTCCCCCGCTCAGATCTTCCTCATCCGTCGGGCTTTGATGCTCCAAAATGCCTCCCGAGGCTCCTGTGACGGTCCTCTCCACGCCTGGGGCTTCAAAGCGGGCTGGCGACCTCCTGGGCTCCTCCGCGACGTCGGAGAAGAAGAGGAGGCCCATGTATCTCCGGCGAAGCCAAAACGCCTCCAGGTGTGCTTCAAAGCTCCAGGACCTGCACTAAAAAGGTTAAGGAGGTCGAGGGCAAAATGCCTCGACCTCCAGTGGCTCGCAAAAAGGGGTGGACGGCAATGTGGATGCTTGCCGGAGCTTGCTCGGGCGAGGGGGTCGATTGAGCGAATCGAGCAGATGGATTGTGAACTAGAGATGGATGGGTGATCCTAGGATTACAGAGAATAAAAGAGACGCAAGAAACGAAGAAAATAAACACCTCCAAGGGACGAACCCTGAAATAGAAGATACCTCTACAGCACGTGGCCGGAGGTGGTATGGAACCCAGAATCTCCTCGCTCCGCCGCCTCGAAGACGCCAAGCTGGAGCTGTCACCTCCAAGTAGCCAAGGCGGGTTCGAATGGGGACGAGGGACCAAAGAATGGAGTTCAAAATTCAAAGGAAAATTGGGTGTTCATTATATGAGGTTTGACCCAGCGACTGGGATGCTTCAAAGATCGAGGGACTGGCAGTGATTCAGCGACCCTTTGATCAAGAAAAACTATAGGTGTGAATCCTCGATGAACGGGGACTAAAAGTCAAGAAGGGCGCGGGGTCATTCGGTGAAAGCGCAAGCCTCAAAAAATCCACGAATCGGAGCAAAAACGAGGTCTGACCAGATGGCAGAGGGGCAAGTCAGAGAGTTGACCAGCCGGTCAACCCTCGGAGGCACCTGGTTGGTCCACGTGGACCAACCAGGAAAAAGCCCTGAGAAATGTTTTATTAATTCATTTTAAAATAGTAAATGGTCGAATTAAATTTAGGTTAGTAAATAAAAAATATTTATTATTTTATGTAGTATTTTATTCCGATTTTTAATTATTTTTATGAGGTATATTTTTGCAAGTTGCCTATTATGCCCTTTATAGGTATAATATCTATATCTTTTATTATTTTATTTTTTATTTTGTGATTTTAATTTCTTTAATTCTGTTTGTTATTTTATAAAATTATAAAATACTTCTATACACTTAAAAACATTTTTATTTTATTTTTATGATGTGTTTTATACACTTAATAAAATAAAAGTATGTATTATACAAGTATGGATATAGGTATTATACCTATGTATTATATTACAAGTATTTTATTTTTGTTTTCTTTTATCTTTTTATTCTGATTTTAATGTACAAATATATTGTAAGTAATATTTACAAAATTAAAAAAATATAAAATTATATAAAAATAATGAATAATAAATAAATTGAATATTTTAATATGTACAAGTATACAAGTAGGGTTCAAAACTCAACTTTCAAACCGTAACTCCGAAAAATACGAAACCACCTCCATTAAATAGATCATTTTATGCTATATACAATTAAAGGTGAGTTTGGTACATTTCGAGTTTTTATTTGTAAGATACAGGTATGGGAAGTTGGAGTTTTGGAATCTTATTTAGACCATAACTTTTTATCTGTATATGATTTTTCAGTGAAATCAATTTTGTATTTTTCCTTATTTAATTATCTACGACTTCCATGTACAAAGTTTCTTTATTTGAAGTATAAAAAGTGGGATCAAAAATAGGTCCCAAAATGAAAAAAGAATGAATGAAATATGTATTGTATTTGGCGCTTATCTCCCCCTACTTTATTCCTTGTTGACCTATTCATCAAGATGCCTAGGTCTCGGGGTTTCGGATCATAAAATATTTACAATATTTTATTCTTTTTCTTTTCTTTTATTTATTCTATAATTTTGGCTTTAATTACAGTATTTTGTACACTATTTAGATGCACATGCATGAATGCTAAGATGATGGATTTAATGCTATTTATACGCATTTGCTAGGGTTTTTGAGGCCAAAATGATAGAATAAAGATGATGAAATGTGGATTCATCATCCTCCTATACTTTACCTTTGCTAGTCCTTAGCAAACACTTATGCAATAAGTGCAGAAAGAAAAAGAAAAGAAAAAGAAGAAAGTGGATTAAATTCGGTTGTCAAACTTGTCTTCATAAAATCAAAGTTTGGAGCTTAAGTCGGACCTTTGGAATTTTAGTGCGGGCGGAACCTTAATGAGAACCGGATTTGAAATACAACAGTCCCTGAGAATCCCAAAACTCTGTTCGAGTCTCCTCAATAGCCAGGTCAGAAATATCTCAACTCATACGCAAACCCTTACGACTATGAATCTGACTTGTACAATGTAAGTGATAGTGGCTCTCCCCCACTGAAATGACCAAGAGACTGACTTCTCCAATATGACAACCCAATGATTCCCCAATCCAACAACTCATCCCTCAAGGAGCAGGATATTCCGTTCTAAGTTCAAGTGGCAACCAGCCCTAGAGGAGGGGGTGAAGAGAAGAATGGACGTGTAGCTACCTATCCTAGGATGCAAGACCAGTGTAGTCAAGTCATCCAGCTGCAGGCTCACATGATTTGACTCTGAAGCACAAGCTTGCTTATTTGACTTTACATATATGTACACTCCAGCAGGCATTTTTATTTTTGTACAGGCCTGTCCACTTTTTTTGGAGTTTTTGCTTTTGCATTTTTTTGAATACTATATACAACAGCATTTACATAGGGAGTTTTTCCTCTTGAGCCAGTAGACTATCCCTCTTTTGAAGCTTTATTGCGACCCACGATCTCCTATCCTCGAAACTCATCATTACTGGATGGGTTGGGGCGCACTTCCCTCCCTAGAGGAGGACAGATGTTTCCACCTGTGTGCGTCTCATACCGACAAATCCAACCCCCTCACCATTCCAACTGAGTTGAGCCAAGTGAAAGGTGCAGGTGTCCAAGTTAGGTCATTATCAACAAGAGTCGTGCGTGTGCTCCGAAATACTCTACTTAGGTAGTCAAGAATCCATTGAACCAAGTCCCGTGATCCTCAATGAATTAAGTCAACTAGACCTGAAGTACCTCAATCCCAGTTCCTATAAGGTTCCTGTTAATTAAGTAGGTTTAAGGTCTAACCAAGCTCCAATCTTCAGATTTTACTTAGACTCATTCAACTATCATACTCAATCCGAAAATGCTCATGCTATGCAATGCGATGCAGAAAATATTTTTATGATGCAATTTTCAAAGATTTTAAACTTGTTATGGGTTTTGAAAAGATGATGCTGATGCATATGCATTTTTTAGATTTTTCGAAAAGATTTTTCAAATGTTTTTGGATTTTAAATTTTGCAAATGTTTTTGGGATTTTTAAAAACAAAAAGTTTTGGCTAAAAACTAGGTACAAATATTTACATGGGAGTGCTTCTTATATATACAAGACGTAGATTTTAAGAATTTACAAGGTAAGTGGTCAATTTTATAAGTATATACATATAATGGATTTTGGTGTGATGTATATATTCCTCAAACTTATTTGACACAGGTTTTTCAAACAATTTTGAAAACTATAGTCCAAAATAATTTTTACATACAGTTTTTACAAACATGTACACACATTTGAAATCATTTTGCAAAGGTTTTCAAAATAGTATATATAGGTTTTTCAAATATTTTTGCAACCATTTTTCAAACCATTTGCAAATCATTTTTTAAACATTTTATTTCACACAAAGAAAATAATTTTTCAATCCAACTGTTTTTACTTAGGTTGAAAACATGTAACAAAACGTTTTCAAATAGTTTTCAAAAGATTTTTCACAAAGGTTTTCAAACTATTTTTGAAACATTTTGCAAAAAAATATTTTCACCTGATTAATTAATCAGTAAGTAAAAAAGAATTTGAGGAATGAAACACATCTTTTTATTAGGCTTTTTAATGAATTTTAAAGAATAATTAGCCATAATTATTAGTAAAAAAACAAAAGTACGAGTTATGGCTAAAGTATATACACAGTATATACGACCTCCCTATACTTAGCTTGAGCTATGTCCTCATAGATCGGAGAGAAAAGAGAAGACATAACTCGTACTAAGTAAGAAAAGTCTAAAGAATAAAAGAATGAATGAATCAACGAATGAGAAGAATAGAATCGCACGGGTTGCACACCCCCTATACTTAGGACAAAGTACGTCCTAAGTATGGAAAACTGTCTACAAGGGGCGACACCTTTTTGATAGATAAAGACGATAAAAGAGGAAAAGAAGAAAAGAAGAAAAGGAGAAAAGATATCAACAGATGGATCTATACAACGGAAGATGGAAGTGATAACTAAGTACGAGATGCAAATGATCGGAGTCAAAGGACACATCTCATACCAGAAGAATGGGAGCAACGTCAATTGTCAGTGGATCATGATCTAGATATAGCTTCAGGCGCTGACCGTTGACACGGAAGGTAGAGGAAGATGACGGTTCGTATATGTCAATACTGCCATTGTCATGTACCTTCCTGACCACATAAGGACCTTTCCACTTGCTCTGTAATTTCCCTGGAAATAATTTCAGCCTGGAATCAAACAACCATTCACGCTGATCGGGCTCGAACTGCTTATGGTTGATATGAGAATCGTGCCATGTCTTCACTTTCTCCTTGTATTGTAGGCTACTAGAAAAGGCTGTATCTCTCAGTTCCTCCAGGGCTGCCAACTCTACTCTTCTCTGTTCTCCTGTACTCTCGGGATCTAACAGTAACTCAGTGACTGCCCAAAATGATTTGTGCTTGATTTCCATTGGCAAATGGCACGGCTTGCCATAAACGAGACGAAAGGGAGATGTCCCTAATGGATTTTTGAAGGAGGTCCGATAGGCCCACAAGACCGAGTCCAAAAGCTGTGACCAATCCTTTCGGTCTGGGCGGACAACCTTCTGTAAGATCGTCTTGATCTCCCTATTCGATACTTTTGGCAAGACCATTAGTCTGAGGGTGATACAACGTGGCAACACGATGGTCAATGCCGAACTCGTTTGCAAGGGCCCTGACTTTATCATTAATGAAATGAGACCCCCCGTCTGAAATCAGAACTTTAGACACCCCGAACCGTGAAATGATATTTTTCCTCAAAAATTTACACGTAGTTTTAGCATCTGCGGCTAGGGCGGGGATGGCCTCAACCCAACGGCTGACATAATCTAGAGCAAGCAAAATGTGTTCGAATCCTGGACTCTTAGGAAATGGGCCCATGAAATCAATCCCCCATGCATCAAAAACCTCACAAAAGTGAATGGGCTGCATGGGCATCATGTTTCTCTGTCCACAAGTACCCATCTTCTGACAGTCAGTACATCTCTTCACGAATTCATCTGAATCCTTGAAGAGAGTAGGCCACCAAAGGCTGGATTGAAGCACATTCTATGCTGTTCGTTTTCCAGAATGATGTCCTCCTACCTCAAGCTTGTGGCAATAGGTGAGGACGCTTTGCTACTCTTCTTGAGGAATGCACCTTCTCCATATGCTATCCCCTCCTTCATGATAATGGACGGGATCCTCCCAATGGTAAAACTTGGCCTTAGCTAGGAAGGTCTCAAGTTTCTGCCTAGGCCAACCTTGAGGGACTGTCTTGGCAAAAAGATAGTTTACAAAGTCGGCATACCATGGGAGCGAGGAGATCACGAAGATCGCCTCATCCGGAAATGTCTCTGTGATAGGTGCGCTGGGCTCAGATTCCTCAAGATTCTCCAAATGGGAGAGATGATCTGCCACCACATTTTTAACTCCAGGCTTAACATTAATATCAATATCAAATTCTTGGAGCAGAAGGATCCATCTGGAAAGACGAGCTTTGGCATCCTTCTTGGCCATTAAGTACCGGATGGCGGTGTGATCTGTGTAAATGGTCACTCTAGATCCGAGAATATATGATCTGTACTTATCCAAAGCAAAGACTACGGCCATCATCTCTTTCTCAGTTACAGTGTAATTCCGCTGAGCGACATCCAAAGTCCAGCTGGCGTAGTGAATGGAAAACGGAAATCCATCCCTCCTCTGTCCAAGCACAGCCCCAACGGCAAAATCAGAAGCATCCGTCATGATCTCGAATGGGAGAGACCAATCAGGTGGCTGAAGGACAGGAGCCGAAATAACCATACTCTTGAGAGTCTTGAATGACGCAAGACACTTATCATCTACAATGAACTCGGTGTCTTTCGTCAGCAATTCAGTGAGCGGTCGGGCAATTCGACTAAAGTCCTGAATGAACCGTCGGTAGTAACCGACATGCCCCAGAAAAGACCGCAATTGATGAAGATTGGACGGTGGGTTGAGTTTTCTAATGATATCCACCTTGGCCGGATCAACCTCCATGCCCCTGTTGGAGATGATATGACCAAGGACCGTCCCTTGAGTCACCATGAAGTGACTCTTCTCCCAAGACAAGACAAGATTGACCTCAATGCAGCGCTGAAGCACACGGTCTAGGCAGTCTAGACAAGCATCGAACCCATTGCCATAGACCGAGAAGTCATCCATGAAGACCTCTAAACAGTCACCCACCATGTCTGAGAAAATGGACAACATGCACCTTTGGAATGTCGGTGGGGCGTTACATAGACCAAAGGGCATCCGTCTGAAAGCATAAGTCCCAAACTGACAGGTGAATGTCGTTTTCTCCTGGTCTTCGGGCGCAATGGCCACTTGATTATAACCGGAGTACCTGTCAAGAAAACAGTAATGACTCTTCCCAGCTAGCCTCTCGATAATCTGATCAATGAATGGCAGCGGGAAATGATCCTTCTTGGTGGCCTCATTCAATCGTCTGTAGTCCACACAGACCCTCCAAGAAGTTGGTACCCGGGTAGCTATCTCCTCTCCAGACTCATTCACAACTGTAGTGATGCCCGTCTTCTTGGGCACCACATGTAATGGACTAACCCACTTGGAGTCAGAGATGGGGTAGATAAAATCGGTGCTCCACCACTTCGATATTTCTTTCATGACCACATCTCGAAGATTCGGGTTCAGTCGTCGCTGGAACTCACGCGACGGCCTAGCGTCCTCCTCAAGATAGATGTGGTGGGAGCACAGAGCCAGACTAATTCCCTGGAGATCAGCTACACTCCATCCTATCGCCTTGCGGTTTCTTTCAAGAACCTCCATCAGACGAGATTCTTGTTCTCCAGTCAAACCTGCTGAGATAATGACAGGGTGCATATCTGGCTCACCCGCAAGGAATCTATACTTCAGCGACCGCGGCAAGGGTTTCCGTTCTGGACAACTGGGAGGTGGCAGATCTGGCTTTTGATATGTCTGTGTGAAGGCTACCAGGTCTGCATGGGAGAACTCTCGCTCTGCATGACTTTCTGACGAAGGAAAGCCTGTTGAATCATCTATGAACTGTACTGGCTCACACTCCGTCCTAGCTGTCAGCTCAGAAGGAATCAGACACGGCAAATATTCATCAAAGTCATCCCAATCAATGTCTGAATCTGAGGGATCTGAATCAGAAGAACAAGATTGAAAATCATCAGCACCACTTGTCCCAACACTGTCAGCCTCAAATGTATCCTCGTCCAGGGGTGTACTCTCCAGGCTCTCGACTGCCATAAGCTTTAAAGATGGTGAATCTGTAGGCAAGGCGAGGGTCTGTGCTACGGGATCTGTCCAATTGTATTCATCATCTGTCATCACAAAGTCACACTCCTGGTGGGTGTCTATCTCTTCCTCTGTCATCTGTGCGGCTTCGCTGGACTACTCTGAGCATTCTAATTCTCTCGCTCTGGTTTCCTCGATCGTCTCTATTTGTATGGTTTCGCCCTCTACGCGAAAACATACATTCCCACTATCATGATCGGTGACCACTTTGGCTGTGGCCAAGAACGGACGTCCAAGTATGATGGGGGCATCAGTTACCGACTCAGGGATCTCCATGTCCAATACAACAAAGTCCACGGGGAATTTCAGGCCCTGAATGGTAACGACCACATCTTTCAATAACCCCTTCGGCAACTTAGTCGACATGTCAGCAAACTGAAGGACTGTCCTGCTCCTAAGAAGAGGACCAAACTCGAATCGGTCGAGTAAGGCTGCCAGAAGAAGGTTAATCGAAGAGCCGCTGTCTAATAGAGTACGATCAAACTGCTGCTCCTGAATCTCGCATCTGACATAGGGAGCTCCTGCATCTGGTTGTTTGGCTGGAAGTTTGTTCTGAATAGTGCAGCAAGTGGAATGAGTGAGCACATGGATCTGATCTCTGTGGTTCCTCCTCTTCCTGCGGATGGTAGTCTTCTCTTTCAAGTTCTTTTTGAAGAGGGGGATGTGCTCATGTGCTTCCTGTAGAGTCAGATGAATGTGGAATCTGTCAATCATCTGATTGCTGAACTCTACCTGCTGGGTCTTTTTAGGATTTTCTCTTTTATTTCCCTTCGCCCGGCGAAGTACTTCAGGAAAGGGGATAGTAGGGGCCTCCTCAGATGGAGGGCTAGGAATCGGTTCCTGTGCCTGTGAAGGAATAGAATCCATACACTGATCATCATGCAACACATTTGGATCCGAAGTAGATACAGAAACTTTTCCTTTATTCATTTTTTTGTTGTTTTTGTGTCCACAGTCCTGAGATACAAAATGTGGCAACACAGTAGAAGGCGGCTCAACAAAAGTAGATGTGGTGGCCTCAGTACCACCACCGGCACCTGGCTTCACGGCATCAGCACCGCGCTCTGACTTTGTATCCAAAATGGTGGCATCAGCACCACCGTCTGCATCTGGTGTCTTGACGGCCTCAGCATCGTCATCTGGATCTCCATCATTGGTGGCTTCAGCACCACCATCATCAACGTCATCATTAGTGGCATCAGCATCGCTACCTGGCTCATCTGGCGCTCCTGATTCTTCGTGTGGCTGTCGCTCAGATGAGGCACCGCCACCTGGCATCCTACCGCTCCTAGTAGTCCCTAAATTAGCATCATATAAAGAAGAAGACATGTCACTCAAATAATCACTAGGAGAGGTATCCTTTGTCAAATGTACCTGCTCAGACTTTCTTTTCAGACTGTTCGGATTTGGTTCAGTCTGAGCTGGTATGGCGGCCTTGCCCTTGATGAAATCCCTCACCTCCTGCCGGAACTCATCCATGTCTCGCCGGTAGGACTCTCGATGCTCAGTAAGAAATCGGATGAGGTCATCTAATGCTGGGTTCTCGAAGGCAGGCACCTGAGAACCGGATGTATTCCCCTGCTGGAAATGAGGTTGTTGTTGGGAGGAGAAATGCTCACGAGGCTGGGGATATGACTGTTGAGGCTGCTGACGCTGCCTCCATTGTTGTCCCTGCTAGGCGGGACGAGGACCATTCTGGTTCTGCTGTTGGGCATACTGGGGCTGCTGCTGCTGTTGTGGCTGGCTGTTCGGATATCCTTGAGCGGGAGACTGCTATTGGGATGAGGAGCCACCGTTGCCCCAACGAAATCCGGGGTGATCGTGATGAATCCCGGGCAGCGGGTACCGGTCGTAACAAATCCCATTGACTTCCATCAATGGGTCCTGCTCAAAGGATGGTGGTGGTAGAACTGCCAGTGACTTATCCGGCTGATAGACCACCATTTGAGTGTTTTGAGATGGTGGCTGTGATGGGTAGTACGGTAGCTGTTGCACCGACTCTGCTTGGATGTGGTTGATCTGGCGGTGTGAGGTAGAGGGTTGGGTAGAACTGCTACTGCTCGGATCGGCCCATCCCCTGGAAGGCTACTGAGTATATGTCTGTGCCTCATGAATGCATAGAATCTGCATCTTCAGGTCACTCATGGTCTTGGTGAGAAGGTCCATCTGGGCCAGACCTTGGTTCTGCTTCTTCTCGAGGATCTCCATGCGGTCCAACTTCTCACTGATGATTCCCATGTCGGCTGCGGCGGATTCAGCTTGGGCTGCGGCTACCGACGAAGTGTTGGGACCGCCATCGATGCGGGCAATCCTCTAAAATGATCCTGCTCCTTGGGGTGGCTTCTGCTGTGTGTAGACGCTGGCTTAGGTCATCACAGTCGAGTTTTCTTCCATGCCTTCATAGATGGCCCAGACGTCGTCTTCACCCTTGGAAAAGTATGATCCACCACAAGAGGCATTTACAAGCCCCTGCAGCTCCGGTGTCAGCCCACAGAAGAAACTCTGAACCAGATTGGGCTTGGATATGTCATGGTGTGGACACCGGTCAATGAGCTCTCTGAATCGATACCAAGCTTCATGGAATTGTTCATTAGGGATTATGGTAAAATTGCTGATCATGGCTCGTGCTGCATTAATCTGGCTGAGAGGGTAGTATTTCTTCAAGTAAGCGGTCTGGAGTTGTGCCCAAGTATCAATGAAACTCCCCAAGTGTTTCAGCCAGTAAGCGGCTCTATCAACCAAAGAGAAGGGGAAGGCTATCATCTTTATGGTATCCTCAGTCATCAGCCTGTCATGAATGGTACTGCAGATCATCTCGAATTCTTACAGATGGAGGTGTGGCTCTTCGGTCGGCAACCCATGGAATTTAGGTAGAAGCTGAATAGTGTGGGGCTGAAGCTCGAAGTCTCCATGTATGGGAGGAAGTCAGATCCATCGGTGAGTGAGGGATGCGGCAGGATAGTGTAATTCCCTCATGATCGTCTGTGGTGGTCTCTCAGCTTCGGGATCTCCTCCTTCTGCAACGGGTATATCTCCCCCACCACATGCGGCTATGTTCTCTCGATCTGCTCTCATCTGTGCCAGATCTTGCATCACGTCACCCATGAATGCTCCCTGGTCTCTGATCTGCCTCTGCATTGTCTCCAGGGAGGCTAATAATGAGTTGTTGATGGCAGCTTGATCAAATAGAAATTGAGGTTGCTCCTACTCATCTGGGTGATCTCCTCTATCTGTCATGGCTGGGTTCTCTGAAAATGCAAAAGAACCCATCTCAGGTGCCGTCAATTGCTCTGAGCTCTGTGATGCACTAAATTCTGAAACTCTTGGACTGATGGAAGGAGAATAAGAAGGGTGGTCGAGGGGGAACAGGGTGGAAGTAAACTGAGGCTCGGAGAGCGGACTCTCCGAGGTTGTCCTAGATGAATAGGGAGGAGTGCTAGATAGCGGTGCTGACAAGGTCAGCCTAAGAGATCTCCTTCCCATCATCTTGATTATTGAGAAGAGTAAGGCTGAGAAATGAAGAAGAAGAGGTGGCAAAATTGCGCACGATTGTGCGGTATTTTTAATCTTGACCTAAAATCGACTAGCAAATCAAACACAACGCAAGGGGATTCACCAACTCAACGCATGAATCCATAAGAGTTCGGCTATTATCTTTGTAGTTTTTAGCTTGAATTCAGGAAGTTATCTTTCAACGAGTCCTTAGAGCGCTACGCCTATAGGAGAGAGAGTACTGCCGGAAGAGTATCCCGTACTTGTCCTCCTCCTGCGTAACCTGTAGTCTGCACTTTTTAAGGTCCTTGTAACCCTTCCTGGATCCCTACTCAGCCAAAGAAATAGAGAAAGGAAGTCAATAGGCGAAACCGATACTTTGGAACTCGCTCGCAACGGAATCACCCGTGAGCGTGCAAGAACCTACTCGGACGCAAGACGATGAGACAGACACCCCCGTGAAGGCGTGGCCTAGGCTCGATACTTCGGACAAGGTCGATGCTCTACACAATAGAGGGTCACCACTGTTGACCAAGTCCTACTCGTCCACGCACGATAGAAGCGCCAATACTTCGGAAATCCAGGCGATACACAAGGCAGCCACAGACTGGGTTTTTGGCTCTAATCCTTACGAAGCCGCTCTCTCACTTGGAAGGAGACCTTCCCATGCAACCTGAATACAAGTGAGGGTGTTACTCTCCCAAAGCAATGAATCCAATTACAAATTTTATTTAGGTCAAGTTTTCTTTAGCTGTCCCTTTTTTAATTTTTTTGGGTGTTATCGCTTCTTTTGAGTCAATTCAAACAAGCGCTTAACGTTTTTGTTTTTTTCTTGATTCCTATTTGATCCAAAAACAGAGGGAGAATAGAGTCGGAAAAACCAATGCAAGTGGCACTAAGATGGAAATCTCACCTTATGCCTAAATGATGAATGCAAAGATAGAAGACTTACAGTGACTCCCAGCTCTCTCCATGCGGGATGCAAAGCAGGAATTTATAAACCTAATCTACATGCCGATATGCACAAGGAAATCGTTCTAAGCAGGCAATTGCTAACATGAAGAACCACAAGTCAATCACCGATCCTCAATCTAAAAAGTCTAGTCTAGACTCACCCCTCCTCTTCTCGACACATCGAGTTCAGGAGTAGCGCTTGATGGGGTGGGCTCGCGGTGCGACGAATCGAAGGTGATGATCAACTGTTTAATTAGACTAAGTCCAAATACAGACTATAGGTACATGCAATGGTTATTAGGGGTTTGGACCTAATCTAATCGATCAAGCAATGCCTAAAATCTAAGGCTCAATCCGCAAAAGAAAGAAAAAAATAAAACAAAACCAGAAAATAACAGCGGTGAAAACACATCAAAAACCGCGGTGAGCCCCCCAAGTGAACAATCACTTGGGAAATCAGGCCCGAGTGCCCTGAGTGTCCAAGTACCTGTATTATTACAAATTAATAAGTCTCTCTCTCTCACAAAAATAAATGAAAGCTAACTAATCACTCTCTCCCTCACTCCCCCTGCTCTCTCCTGTCGGCTTGGGCTAGAAAAGGCGACTCCGCCTCCCAAGGCTGCACCGAATCACCTAGGCAATCCTCCTCGGTCCGCGGTCCCTCGCAAGAAGACAAGAAAAGAGAATGGTTAGAAAGCTCAACAAGATATATCAAAACTAGAGAGATAAGGCAAGCAGTAATGTAGACAAACAAACACAATCAATCAAAAATGAGACCTGTACGCTGCTTCTCCCCAGCAACGGTGCCATTTGATAAACACGGAATTCAAGGGGTCTAATTTCTCTCACAAGGCAGAGACAACCGTGTCGTTGTGGCCTCAATGAATCCCGTATTTGATCAACACTGAACCCACAATATAGATATCAAGCAATGAAAATAAATCGTGGGGTCAAATTTATTTTTAACTCTACATAAAAGATGTATAGGTGCAAGTATGTAGAGAGTTCGAACACAGGGAGCAAGGCAGGATAGATCAACAAGTGTGTGTGTGTGTATGTGTGAATGTGATGTATTGTCTACACTATGCAAGGCAAATATTTTTGTGGGTTTTAGTTTTTAATTAATTTTTTTTATTTTTGTTTTTAATTTTTAATTTTGTATTTTGGTCTTCCATTTCTGATTTTATATTTTCTTTTTGTATTTTATATTTTTGTATTTACTTTTTCAATAATAGAGTATATATACAATATAAGGAAGAGGGGGATAGAGTATTCATAAATATAGGCAAAAATAGTCAAAAATCAGGGAATAAATTGTTTTTGGTCTTTTTATAATTTTAAGATGTTTTTGTGATTTTTAGGGAATTTTCAGAATGTTTTTGGTATTTCTAAAATCAAAAATAAGGGAAAACAGTGAATAAACCTACTGGCCGAAATCAAAATGAGAATGAAAAATGCCAACCAGTATCAAAACTTTCCCAAATTAATTTTAGAATAAAGGAAATAAAATAGGGAAAATACAGAATCTGAGTTTATATTTTTAGTAATCTTCTAGGATTTTTTAGATTTTTTGAAGTTTTTAGGTGTTTTATAATGTTAAGATTTTTCTTTTGAAATTTTTAGTGGTTTTTGGATTGACACTAAAATATGATAAGATAAACAAACTATAATTTTTTGGAATTTTTCAAAACATTTTTATAATTTTTATGGATTTTCTAATGCAAACAGTAGGAAAAATGCATGTTTTGATTTTTAATAAATATGAAAATGCAACAAAAATGCAATGCAAAATTACGGCGTGAATGAGCAAGTTAACAAGAAGCTATGATATTTTTTGGTAATTATGGCGTGAGGTGACGTGGCCAGGACTCGAATGCAAATATAAAAAGTTGGGGGGTTCTTTTGCAAATGTTACAAAATATTTTAAACCACAAAGGAAAGATTGAGGACTAAATAAAAATACAAAATGGCGCGGGGTATACTTGCAAAATGCCCACGCCTGGGCGAGATCAAACGACTGTGGACCATCCACTTGACGCGTGGCGTGCCCTCGACGTGCGATGACGGTTCGACTGCAACGGCTGAGATAAGATCATCAAGCTGCGATCGATGGCTGATGGCGCAGGTGATCCAATGGCTGCTGCTCTCCTGGGCGGTGTCCTTCTATCGGACGACTGTAGAGGGTCGACGAAGAATAGGGAAGAACCCGCCGCCAGGCGAGCTTCCCCCGCTCAGATCTTCCTCCTCCGCCGGGCTTCGATGCTCCAAAATGCCTCCCGAGGCTCCTGCGACGGTCCTCTCCACGCCCGGGGCTTCAAAACGGGCTGGTGACCTCATGGGCTTCTCCGCGATGTCGGAGAAGAAGAGGAGGCCCAAGTTTCTCCGGCGAAGCCAAAAACGCCTCCAGGTGTACTTCAAAGCTCTAGGACCTGCACTAAAAAGGTTAAGGAGGTCGAGGGAAAATGCCTCGACCTCCAGTGGCTCACAAAAAGGGGTGGACGGTGATGTGGATGCTCGCCGGAGCTTGCTCCGGCGAGGGGGTCGATTGAGCGAATCGAGCGGATGGATTGGGAAATAAAGATGGCTGGGTGATCCTAGGATTACAAAGAATAAAAGAGACGCAAGAAACGAAGAAAATAAACACCTCCAAGGGACGAACCCTGAGGTAGAAGATACCTCTACAGCACGTGGCCGGAGGTGGTATGGAACGCCCAGAATCTCCTTGCTCCGCCGCCTTGAAGACGCCAAGCTGGAGCTGTCACCTCTAGGTAGCCAAGGCGGGTCCGAATGGGGACGAGGGACCAAAGAATGGGGTTCAAAATTCAAAGAAAAATCGGGTGTTCATTATATGAGGTTTGACCCAACGACTGGGATGCTTCAAAGATCGAGGGATTGGCAGTGATTCAGCGACCCTTTGATCAAGAAAAACTATAGGCGTGAATCCTCGATGAACGGGGACAAAAAGTCACGAAGGGCGTGGGGTCATTTGGTGAAAGCGCAAGCCTCGAAAAATCTGCGAATCGGAGCAAAAACGAGGTATGACCAGATCGCAGAGGGGCAAGTCAGAGAGTTGACCCGCCGATCAACCCTCGGAGGCACCTGGTTGGTCCACGTGGACCAACCAGGAAAAAGCCCCGAGAAATGTTTTATTAAATCATTTTAAAATAGTAAATGGTCGAATTAAATTTAGGTTAGTAAATAAAAAATATTTATTATTTTATGTAGTATTTTATTCTGATTTTCAATTATTTTTATGTGGTATATTTTTATGAGTTGCCTATTATGCCCTTTATAGGTATAATATCTATATCTTTTATTATTTTATTTATTATTTTGTGATTTTAATTTCTTTAATTCTGTTTATTATTTTATAAAATTATAAAATACTTTTATACACTTAAAAACATTTTTATTTTATTTTTCTGATGTGTTTTATACACTTAATAAAATAAAAGTATGTATTATACAAGTATAGATATAGGTATTATACCTATGTATCATATTACAAGTATTTTATTTTTGTTTTCTTTTATCTTTTTATTCTGATTTTAATGTACAAATATATTGTAAGTAATATTTACAAAACTATCAAAATAATGAATAATAAATAAATTGAATATTTTAATCTGTACAAGTATACAAGTCGGGTTCAAAACTCAACTTTCAAACCGTAACTCCGAAAAATATGAAACCACCTCCATTAAATAGATCATTTTGTGCTATATACAATTAAAGATGAGTTTTGGTATATTTCGAGTTTTTATTTGCAAGATACATGTATGGGAAGTTGGAGTTCTGGAATCTTATTTCGACCATAACTTTTTATCTGTATATGATTTTTCAGTGAAATCAATTTTGTATTTTTCCTTATTTAATTATATACAACTTTCATTTACAAAATTTCTTTATTTGAAGTATAAAAAGTGGGAACAAAAATAGGTCCCAAAATGAATTAAGAATGAATGAAATATGTATTGTATTTGGCCCTTATCTCCCCCTTCTTTATTCTTTGTCGACCTATTCATCAAGATGCCTAGGTCTCGGAGTTTCGGGTAATAAAATATTTACAATATTTTATTCTTTTTCTTTTCTTTTATTTATTCTAATTTTGGCTTTAATTACAATATTTTGTACACTATTTAGATGCACATGCATGAATGCTAAGATGATGGATTTAATGCTATTTACACGCATTTGCTAGGGTTTTTGAGGTCAAAATGATAGAATAAAGATGATGAAATTTGGCTTCATCAGAGGGTCGTGTGTATATGTGTGGAGGGAGGGGAGGGTAGATCATCTAGTGATCTGTATCATTTTTCTTTTTTTGAAACACACACAAGCCCTCAAACGAGAACAGCTAGAAATGCACATGATACATTTTTTTTATTATTTTTTACAACATGATGCATGAATGAGAGCCAACTACTGTTCCTTGAATCCTTTTCTTTTTTTGTAGCTCGTCGCAACGGAGATTCCCAACTCTACACCTCCATTTAGATCATGCGTCCTCGATCTCCATGGTCCCTACCATAAACGAAATTGTCAGAGAGAATATCAAGAAAAAATAATCAACATGATGAAAGGACCTAAAATTATTGAAAATTTTCACATAAAAATAATTCAACAAAATTCGACAAATAAATAAAGGTGAGTCGTGTCCCCAACAACGATGCCATTTAATGAACCTCATTTTCACCACTCTAATAGGAGGCAAAAATGGATCCTCGTCAAAGACCACCCTTTAGAATAGGTGGAGAATTTATTTTACTTGGCAAGTATACCAAGATCGAACTCAGGGACACGAGTCTCTTCATCTATTTATCAAATTTTATAATTTAATTCAAGAGTGAGTATCTTCTCATTTTAGGTCTTTGTGCAGAATGATAGGCAATGCAGATAAAATAATGCAATGACAATTACTTAAATATTTTGTAGAATCTATGGAAAGGTTAACTCCTGTTGATAAAATTAACTTCATGCCTATAGATGCAATTTCACATTTCTTAGATAAGGCATGAGCATCATGACAGATTCAGATTACAAGATTCAACATCATTAGATTCATATTCTCTATGACTCTATTCTTATGTACTGATCTTAATTCTATTTCTTTGTCCTGCCTACACTTAGGTCACTTTCAGCCCAAGTATGGGGGAATTTGTCAATCTATTATTTTCTATTCATGTCGCTCTTATGTAGTCATTCTATCCCTTTACTCAGGTTTTCCAAAACCTAAGTATAAGGGGAGACTGTCCTTGTAACATTTATTTTGACAAATTTCTTCTCATCCATACACGTCTAATTTCTGGATCCAGTTCATGTATATTATTTTATACTTAGCAAGAGCTATGACTTCATTTCGCTTTGTGCTATGAGGAATTGTATATATACTATAACCATAGCTCATAATTTTAACATTTTCAAAAATTCGTGGGGTTATGGGTATCGTATTACAATTTTGAACCAAGTTTTGTATAAGATAATTTGAAAGAATTTTTGAAAAGAATATATACATATTTGACATGGTTTTCAATTATTTTACATGGTTTGTGAAAATTCAGATTGACATGTTTGGAAAAGCATTTGTAAAAAGTTTCGAAAACCTATATATACATGACATTGTTTACAAAAAGTTTTCAAAAGTTCTTTTCAATTTTAACGGTGTAACTGAGATTAACTAATCAACCTTATTTAAAATCCATAAAAAGCATAAAATAAACAGAAAAAATAAAAATTCGTTAAACTCTGTTGTGTCTCTTTAGTATCCTTTAATATTTCTCAGAGGTTGCTATGATTCCCCGAACCATCTTTTCATTATCCTTTATAAGGTTATCTTTTCTTAGAGCTTCACAAAGCTCGACATGTAGGAGAGTTTGGATTTCAATTTGATATTTTGGAAGATCAAGTTTATAAGGAATTCTCTAAAAAGTGTGACGCCAATTGAGGGGGGCGATCTATTGATGGAAGAATTAGATACGAAAGTCCCCTTACCTTTTCTTGAGGATATTCATTTGTTGAATCCTTACCTTTCGTGTAAGTTGGGTCATCTCTTTAAGTCTAGTTTTTCTCTTTTAAGAAAAATCTAAAAGTCTATTATAGGATTTCAAGGTTTGATTCGTTTTTCTATAATCATGAATAATTTTGAGGCTTCTGATGAAAGGAAATTCACCGAGGTCGTTCTTTCCACAAGGCGGATCGACAGTCGCTGAGTTGACCTCAGACGAAATCCCCAAATCAATCAACAATTAACCCACAATGAAATATATGCAATTAAATAAAAAAATGCGGGGTTAAAATTTATTATAACTCTACATGCAATGTGTATAGGTGTAAGCATAAGTAGAGGTCGAACACTGGGAGGCGAATGGTTCAATGTGAAAATGGTTGCGCAGTTACTCAATTCTTGGTTCCTGTCCAATTTTTATTGTTTTTGTGGGTTTTCATTATATATATATATTAATTTTATTTTTTTTTTGTTTTTACAATTTTATGTTGTTTTTATATTTTGTATTTTTTGTATTTTCTTTTTATATTTTTTTAATTATATATATACATAGATAGATAAGAAGAGAGAGAAGTATATATGGATACATATATATATAAATAAATACTCAAAATATACTAGATATAATAATTTTTAGGCTTTTTATATTTTTAATTTTTTTGTTATTTTTCTGGATTTTTCTAATTTTTATGAATTTTTAATTCCAAAAATGTCCCTGATATGGGACTAATACATAGGTCGAAACTAATTTGGGTTTTTAAAAATATAAAATAAGTCCAAAAATAACCCAAATTAATTTTTAATATGTAAACAATAATATATAGATAATTATAAAATAAGAAAACATATTTTTGGTGTTTTTCAAGGGTTTTTATATTTTTTAGGATTTTGGAGCTTCATGAAATTTTTTATATTTTCTTTTTCTATTTTTAGGTTTTTCATTTTCTGAACTCAATATATATAAATATACCATATACAATTTTTTTTGGAATTTTTCAAAATGTTTTTATATTTTTTTGTATTTTGTAAATTAAACAGTTCAAAAATGGCTCCTTTTTCATTTTTAATAATTAGGTCATATGCAAAAAATGCAAAATAGACATGTGGCGTGAAAGTACATAGCATGGAGCATCTGACCTAATTTTTGTAGATTTATTGGAGCTAAGTAGCTATTTTTAATAAATATATAAAAGGCACAAAAATAGAACAGCTTGGAAGGGGCATTTTTGCAAATAAAATTAACTACAGGGGGCTCTGTGCAAAAATACTAACAGTAATAAACATTTATTTAATGTTTCAGAATTATTTTACAATATACAAAAATCTCCATGGGATATACGCAAAATTCACGCGCCTCACGTGGGACTGCACGTGAGGCGTGGAAGGACCTAAATGTAAATACATGAAACTACATGGGTCCTTTTACAAAATTTACAATTATTTTACAACACTATATTTTATTTACAGAATTAAAAATTAATTACAAAAAGAGCGGGGGCTAAATATGAAAATTACCCCCAAAGGCGCTTGATCCAACGGTTGATACGCGTGACTTATCCACGTGGCGCCTCCACGTGAACCGATGATGTTTCGTGGATACACGGTGTGGATTAGGTCTCCAGGCGAGATCTGACGGCTGATGCATGCGTGATCCGACGGCTGATCTTCAATCTGGGCCTCATCTTCATCCAACGGCGGAGGCGATAGCCGGACGAACAGGGAAGAACGCTCGCCGAGGCGAGCTTCTTCCGGTGATATCTCGCACCTCCGTCGTCTTTGCCGCTCCTGAAGGTCCTATGGGCTTCCTGGAAGGTTCCTCTAACTGCTGGAGGTCTTGGATCGGCCAGAGGTATGTTGGAGTGCCGCCACGAGCTCGGAGAAGGAATGGAGCTCCAGGTACCTCCGCCGGTCTCCAATTGCGGCTCCTGGCGCGGTTCAAGGCGCCTAACCTGCACAGAAAGGTAGAGGGGATCGAGGTCTCTCTCCTCGACCCAGGGTTTGAAGCTGGGAGCAAGGGGATGACAATGGGCGGCGAAGCTCCGGCGGAAGGCAGTGGAGGAGCTTCGATTCGCAGATCTAGGGCAGATCTGGTTGGGTTTAGGTGGCCTGGAAGTGGAGAAGGCGGTGGGGAACAGAATGAAGGTGAAAGTGAGTCGGGACACAGTCGAGGGCACGGTGGCGAAGTCGCCGGAGCAGAGCTCTGGCGATCTTCGATTTAGCTAACCTAGGCTATACTAACGATCTAAATGCTAAATAAAATGCAGAAATGAAATGCAGGAATCAAAATTTACCTAAGAAAGGTAAATGCGCAACTCTTATACCTGGAGAACTCCAGGGAGCAGGACGGATGCCGGAGCTCCGCCGTGGGCGCATCTCCTTCCTCCGCGAGCTTCCACAACCTTCAGGGGACCTCCAGCTGTCACCTGGATGCGCTCTTGGCCGAAGGCTGGGGCTCTAGGGCTAGGGAAATGGCCAAAAAATCCGGGAGGAAGAAGATGAGTTATTTATAAGCATGGGTATGCGCCCTTATTGACCGGCTGATAGGTGGCGGTACAAGCTATGTATAAACGAATAAAAGATGGGGCGTGATTGTACAATGATCAGAGAACAAATCTTGCGAAGGATTCGAATGCGATTGAGCGACGGATCATGCGGGAAAATTGGAGGAATATCAGGGATAGGACTGTTCTGGCACGCCCGGTCCCAGATGGGACAGTTGACCAGGGGTCAACTCAGGCAGGGCTGTGATTGGTCCATATCAGCCCTAATTTGACTCATTATTTTAACCTAATAAATGAATTTATTACATTTTTCTTATAAAATAAAAAATGTTATTAAATAATGTAGTAGTTATTTATGATTTTTATTTATTTATTTATTTTTGATGTGTTTTATGATGGATTCATTTTAATGATGTATTTATAAGTGTATTTACATGTATTTTAGTATAATTTATTTTTATTTTGTATATTTTATTTTATTATTTTTTTCTTATTTTATAAATTTATAAATTATTTCTATGAGTATAAATATATTTTTATTTGATTTTTATGAATTTATTTACATTTTTAAATAAATAGGTATATGTAATATGTAGGTATACTTATAGGTATTTTACCTATATTTTATATACATTTCATTTATTTAATGGATTTTATATGGTTTTTATTTTGGATTTGTATCGTTAATAATTTATATATAATATTTACATTATTGTAAAAATATAGATGAATAAAGAATAAAAGAATAAAATCCCTTTTTATTTATATACATATAGATAGCATAGGTATTTTGTTTATGTATTGCAAAGACCTATTTATTTTACAAATTCTTTTTGGGTTTATTCTAGTTTCAATATGTACATGTATTACATATATTTCTTACAAGATTCTAAAAATATACATTTATAGAAATAATGAATGAAGAATAAATTGAATATTTTATTCGGGTAGATTGTACAATGGGGGCCAAAAACCTAACTTTCACAGATGAACTCCAAAAATCACGAAACCAAGTTTATTAAATAGTTCTTGAAAAGCTATATACAATTAAAGGTGAGTTTGGGGGATTTTGAGTTTTTATTTGCAAGATATGGGTCTGTAAAGTTGAGATTCTGGCTTCTTATTCTGTGTATAAAATGTACACTGTATATTATTTTTGCACAAACTTAATTTTGTATTTTTATTTACATGTTTATCTACAACTTTCATGTACAAAATATTTTTATTTGATGAATAGATAATTAAATACAAAATAGGTGTCAAAATGCATAAATGAATGAATAAATAAATGAGGTATTTATTGTATTATTGGCCCTTATCTCCCCCTACTTTATTCCTTGTCGACCAATTCCATTATGGACTTGGTCTCGGGGTTAGGGTCATAAAATATTTGCAATATTTTATTCCTTTTTCTTTTCTTCTCTTTATTCTATAATTTTGGCATTAAAAACCTTATTTAATATTCAATAAATACAATAAATAATGAATGCTATTATGTACAAATTGAGGTTATTTTCATGCATTTGCTGGGGTTTTTAAGGCCAAAATGATAGAATAAAGAATGATGAATCGAGATTCATCATCCCCTTATACTTGCCTTTGCTAGTCCCTAGCAAATACTTATGCAATAAGTACAAAAAGAGTAAGGAATAAGGAGAAAAGAAAAAAACAAAAATAAAGAATAACGAATAAATTGAATAGATCATGATTATTAAACTAATCTGTACAAAATCAAAGTTAGGGGCACAGGTTAGACCTTGGTGTGAAAATATGTGTGGAACCTGGTTGGGAACCAAATTTAAAAGGGATTTTTACCCGGCAGACCCTATAATCTTTTGCAATTTCCGCTACAACCTTTGAAACATCGTAATTCCTCCCCCGACCCTGTAAAGTTGCTAACCCTTACCCTGCAGACCCTGCGGTTAAAGCCCGTTAATTGACCCATTAAACTTAACCAGATTCCGTTATATTCATTTATATTATACCCATTTTGTTCGTTAAATTTACATGGAGTGCCACTCCATCATCCGAGACCCCCCGGTCGGTCCCCGCTCCCCGGCGATGCCCCCGCCGATGATCCCCCCCCCCCACCCGCCGCGCTGCTGCTTCCCCCCTCGCGGGAACGATGGAGCCCCCATCGATGACCCCCCAACCCTCCGCGCTACTGCTTCCCCCTGCCGAACGATGGATCTTCCCCCCCCCCTCCGCCGCGCTGCTGCTTCCCCCCGACTGGGAACGATGGAGCTTCCCCCCGATCGGGAACGATGGATGCCGCCCCCTTCGCGCCCCTTGTCGATGATGGAGCCCCTGCGATGGAGCTTCCCCCCTGCTTCGCCCCACACCCCGCGCTGCTGCTCATGGATGCCGCCCCCTTCCTCGCCCCCTTCCCGTTCGCGCCCCCCTGCCGAAGATGAAGCCCCCCCCTCCCCTGAACGATGGAGTTCCCCGGTCGTCGCTGCTTTGCCCCACCCTCGCGCTGGAGGCCCTCCTCCCTTCCGGCATCCGGATTTTGATTTTTTCTTATTCTTTTTATTTTGGCTAATCCTAACCGTTAGATGGTAAATTGGTTAGGTTAACTCAAGACTAACCCAAGTCTTTGACTCAAATATAGTTAAAATTGACGGCAGGGTTTATTGGGTAAGACGGAGCAAGTTTACAGGGTCGGGGGAGGAATTACGATGTTTCAAAGGTCGTAGTGGTAATTGCAAAAGATTATAGGGTCTTCCGGGTAAAAATCCCAATTTAAAACACGACAACCTTCGATAGTCACAGAACTCGGTTCAACTCACCTCAATAGCCTGGTCAGAACTAGCCTACTTCATACGCAAACCCTTATGACTATGAAGCTGGCTTGTACAGTGTAAGTGATAGTGGCTCTCCCCAACTGAAATGATAAAGGAACTGACTTTTCCAGAATGACAACCCAATGATTCCCCAATCCATCCCTCTACCGTCGAGGAGCGGGGTATTCCCTTCTAAGTTCAAGTGGCATCCAACTTAAGAGGAGGGGGTGGAGAGAAGAATGGACGGTAGCCAGTGTATCTACCTATCCTGGGATGCAAGACCAGTGTAGTCAAGTCATCCAGCTGCAGGCTCACATGGTATAACTTTGATGCTCAAGCTTGCTTATTTTCTATACAACATATATACATACTCCGGCAGGCACTTTTATTTTTATTTATTTACAAGCCTGTCCATTTTTTTGGAGTTTTTTTTCAACATACTATTTACAGCAGCATTTACATAAGGACTTTTTCCTCTTGAGCCAGAAGACTATCCCTCTTTTGAAGCTTTATTGCAACCCACACTCTCCTGTCATTCGACTTCATTGAAACTGGACCAGGTTGGGGTGAACTTCCCTCCCTAGACGAGGATGAATGTTTCCACCCGTGTGTGTCTCAGACTGGCAAATCCAACCCCCTCACCACTCCAACTGAGTTGAGCCAAGTGAAAGGTGCAAGTGTCCAAGTTAGGTCACGATCGACAAGAGTCATGCGTGTGTCTCGAAAAGTTCTAGTTAGTCCACTTAGGTGACTTGAACCCAGCCCTGATTTCTCAAAGAATTAAGTCTGAATAGACCTGAAGTACCTTAAACCTAGTTCCCATAAGGTTCCAGTGCAGTTAGGTGCAGTAAGGTCCAACCAGGCTCCAATTATTGGACTAGTTCAATCATCAAGCTCAATCAAAGAATATGAATGCTATGCAAATGCTAAATATGCAAAGAATAATGCAAATTTTCAAAGAATTTGAAAACAAAGAGAGGAATTTTTACACAAAGAATTTACAAATAAAAGAATTTTGGCACTCAAAGAATACAACGATTTACACAGGCGTGCCGCTTTATTTTACAAGACTTTACAGGTTTTAACAAAGTAATTTATTTAGGTGTATATACAATTGATAAAGAATTTTATGTATTTTATTTTATTATGATGCTTTTATTCCTCAAATTTATTTGAAAAATCATTTTGAAAACTATAGTACAAAATAATTTTATCAAATATTTACAAACATTTGAAATCCATTTTGCAAAGATTTTGCAAACACCATATATACATTTTTCAAAATATTTTTACAAAATGTTTTCAAAACCATTTGCAAATAGGTTTTCAAATCCTTTATTTCATACAAAGATAAGAATTTTGCAATTAAAATATTTTTACAAAGGTTAAGAATATTTCACAAAAAGTTTTCCAAATAGTTCACACCATTCTTCAAATCATTTTGCAAAACTATTTTTAACCTCATTTATTAATCAGTATATACAAAAAGAATCTGAGGAATAAGAAGCATCCAATGAATTATATCATATTTATAGCCATATTTATTAATAATTATACGAAAGTACGAGTTATGGCTAAAGTATATACAGAGTATATATGACCCCCCTATACTTAGCATGAGCTATGTCCTCATAGGTCAGAGAGACAAAGAGAAGACATAACTCGTACTGAGTATAGACAAGTCTAAAGAATATATGAATAAGAGATGAAGGAAATAGAAGTTGACCGTCCCCCCTATACTTGGGATCAAGTAATCCTAAGTATAGAAGACTGTACACAAAGCAGGGGGGGTCAAGGGTGGGAATAAACATATCAAAGAATTAACAAATCAGGGGTGCACCCCCCTATACTTAGGACAAAGTACGTCCTAAGTACAGAAAACTGACACAAAGGGGCGATACCTTTTATTCAGATAAAGAAATATGAAAAGGAAAAGAAGAAAAGAGAGATATATACATATAGACGAAAAGATCATGGAGAATATACACATCACTCCCCCTATACTTAGGGTGAGATATCCCTAAGTATAGGCAACAACAGGAGTGACGAAACTGAATGACGAAAGAACAACGCTGTGTGTACCCCCTATACTTAGGACAAGGTACGTCCTAAGTGTAGACACGAAGATATGGCGATAGATCTAGGGCACACTTAACATGCGGGAGAAAGAATGAACAAAGCACACATATATACAAGTGGTAAAGAACTGGTGGAGTACATGATGGTATCTGACAAGTGAATACCGTACTTGCGTCATCGTCTCCCTGTGAGAACGGGGACGCAGTCAGAAGGTGAAAAGACACCCGGATATGCAGTCAGGTGGGTGTCGGCTACCGGGGACAAAGAGATCAGAAAGTAAAGATATCAGGTGCGGTAGCATGAAGCAGATTGACTCATAGGGTCAGCATGAGGGAACATAGCCGATACTATAAGACCGGGAGGAAGAAGGAATAGTATAGATTCCTCCGGTCAATCACAGTCTCAGTAAGATATGGAAAGGTAAGGAACAAGAGACATCATGGCATTCGGTGGTCATGAGGTCGGAAGATCACAGGAGACACACCAAATACTGTAAGTCATGGCTCAACCCTGCGAGGGTCGTCAAGGAGAGCAGACTCAAAGGAGCCGGGAATCAGACCATAATCAAAAGACTTAGTCCCGTGATCCGTAGATCGGATACACAATCAGAGAGGGGACCAAGTACACAACTCAGAAGACTCGGCTTCGTGCTCCAACAGACAGGAGACACCAGAAATGAAACCGAGTACCTAGAAAATGATGTACCCTCTGCAGATAACCCTCGGGGAGTAGTACATGCTAATCGTCGAATAATCAGAAGAAGGCTCGACCTTGCGAGGGTCGTCAAGGCGAGCGGATGCAAAGGCGTCAGTGATCCATCAGACGGATCATCAGTATCAGTCTCGGTAGTCGACATATCGGCTACCAGCAGAAGAGACCGGATAATCTAAAGAATGTGGCAGCGTCCTGCAGATAACCCTTGGGGAACATGCTTCCAGCTAGGCATGGGAATAGCAGATATCAGGAGCTCAACCTTGCGAGGACCGTCAAGGCGAGCAGACTCAAAGGAGTCTAATCAAATGGGTCCCATGATCCGCAGATCGGATAGGCAACTCAGGATGGGACCAAAATCATATATATCAAACGACTCGATTCCGTGCTCCGCAGATCGGAGACACAGTCAGCAGGGATAAACCGATCGTAAAGAGAGTGTGGCATGCTTCCGCAGATAGTCCTCGGGGAGCTATGCATACTAGGCAAGGAATAGTCAAAATGCGTCTCTACCTTGCAAGGGTCGTCAAGGAGAGGGGAGGGCTCAAAGGAGCCGGATCCATCAGACGGATCCACAGAGAATTTGGTCTCGAAAGACAGCCGACCACCAACCAGAGAAGAGACCAAGAGAGCAAAAATGTGTCATAGCCTCTCGCAGATAACCCTCGGAGAGCTATGAACTAGGCAGTGAATGACCAGAATATCGAGGCTCGTCCTTGCGAGGACCGTCAAGGAGAGCGATCAGACAGTTGGCCTCATGTACCGACAAGTCGGGTACACAATCACAGGGGGAGGCCAATCAAGCATATCATCTGACTCGGTCCCGGGTGCCATCAAAATGGCGACCCAAGCAGTGTATGAAACCGCAGTCCTAGAAATTGTCGCGTCCTCCCGCAGATAGTCCTCGGGGAGTAATGTGAGCTAGATCAATGTAGGTCGTGGGAATGCTTGCATAAAATCTCAGGTCCTCAAGGTAGTGTGAATCCATCAATCAACAGGAGGGCATAAGATCAAGAGGAGGGAGCAAATAATCAGATCAATCACAAAACATCCCTCGGGTCAGTCAAATCTGTCTGAGATGGCACGAAAGATAATCAAGAATCCTCAAAGTGCCATAGGTGGATAGTAGAACCAGGAGATCAAGGGTGGGTCAATCTAGAAGATGAGACATCATGGGGGTTCGGGGCACCGACATTGATAGCCGCCCCGCACCCTTAGTTAATTCGGTCAAATTAATGGTCCAAATTAAATTTAAGTGTTCGTTGCAGTCGGACACGAGAGGCTAATCAAAAACCACTTATCAATTAATGTTAAGTTAATTTTAAGCGGCAGATTTTTTTTACTTGGTAAAGTCCAAGGTCGAACTCAGGGAGGCATCTGTCTCCTTAGGTAGATTTTGAGCAAATATCCAAGTGTTAGAGTTTCGAGGAATTATTTTTTTTCTATGCAGACTCGTGCAAAAAGCAGGCCAATTTAACGTTCAATTCAATTATGATATCAAATGAAGTCCAAAAATTCTAAAATTTGGCCAGATGATTAATTATGATAAAAATGATCTACACTAATTTTTTTGGATTTTTTTAGAATCTAAATGAATTTACTGTGAATTAATTATGCAGACAGAGTGATTTTCACTATTTAATTTTTAATAAATAACAAATCACAATTTTTTCAAGAAAGAAAATTATCCTAGATAGCACTAATGGTAAGGAATCCAAGAAAATTGACAGATCTTAATTTCACTATGAAATGAATTAAATAAAATTAAAATAAGAAAATCACTCAACAATTTATTTAGGCCTCGATATGTGTGCAAATGACATGAAATTTTTATGGCATGTTGAGACTACTATCCTTAAGCTACTGTGAATTTTTGAGGATTTTTGGAACTACAGAGAACTAAACAAATTAAAAGGTGTCACTGGGCAAAATATTCCACAAAATAACCAATTAATTCATTAAAAATTCCACTGTAATTACGAAAATAGGACACGTGGCTAAATAGACAGGGAACAAATTTCTCAACAAAATGCAATTTTTAGAAAGGAAAAATGATGTAAAATGCGGCCTAGTGATGCGTACAAACACAGAGGTGTAAGTGCAATACAGGAAAATAAAAATGCATAAAGCAAATATGCTGACAGGGACTAAAATGCAATTACCTATAATGCTGGGGACTCAAGTGCAATTTCTCCAACAGGCACATGCTCCTCACGTGGGATCAGCTTCACAGGGACCTTTTTGCAATATTGGAAAGCTCCAGGGGCCTCTGTGTAAATTTCCTAGGCCGCACGTGCTCCTCACGTGGGCGGCCTAGGCTCGGATGGCTGCGGAGGCTCGGGCACCTCTGGAGGTCTGGAGTGAGGCTCGGACGAGCCGAACCTAGGCTCGGAGAAGAGGCTCGGGCCGAGCTACGTGGCAAGCTGTGAACCGTTCGATTGACGTGATCGAACGGATGGCGATGTGGACGTGTGGCGTGACCTCTGGCCTTTGGATCGATGCTGATCCAACGGGTACTGGGCTCGGTGGAGACGGCGACGTGGCTCGCTGAGGACCGTTCGATCGACCTGATCGAACGGCAGCTGTGCGTCTGCTCCGACGATCCTCCGCCGCCTGCGGAGGAGATGGCGGGGCTCCGGCGAAGATGCCTCAGCTCCGCCCGTCCTTCCTCGTGTCGATGACGCTCTCCGACTTGTCGGAGATATCCCAGAAGACGCGTGGCGATGCAGCGGAGATGCTGGTGGTCTCAGGAGCGACGGAGGGCGGTCTGACGTCGATGGCGATGAAGCTCAAAGTCTTCTCTGGCGAACTTCCGTTCAATGAGCAAAGGGGCACCTGCAGATGTTAGAGATAGAGCCGGAGCTCGTGCGTGCACTTGTGGAGTTGTGAAGGTAGTCGGCGAGGCCTAAGGAGTAATGGAGATGGATTGGCGATGGTGCTCCGGCCAAGTGGCGGAGCTGGAGCTGATGGAGGATGAAGTGAGTCGTCGGCGGGCGTAGAGGTGGCCGCGAAGATGAGAGCTCCGACGCGGAGCTCGGCAGAGTGGAATGGAGGCGTGGGAGTGACCGGAGGCGGAGAATAAAAAGCGAAAAAATCGACGAAGACAAGGAAAGAAGATCGGAGAAGAATGGATGGTTCACCTGGGGATTGGAACTCCTTCTTGGGTTCCAGGTCTTCGCTCGAGGGACCAGTGGTGTCCCGAGCTCAAGCAGCTGCTCGGAGGAGTGGCTGCGATACGGCGGTGGGCCGAGGATCTCGCCGGAGAAGATGATAGGTCTTCGCTCGAGGAATAGGTCGCTTGCTGTCACCAAACGGTTGCTCCGAGCTCGAGGTATCTCTCAGGGTTGGCGGATAGGGCTGAAGTTCGTCGGTGGTCGAGTATTTAAAGGAGGAAGGTCTCGTCGGGGCTGTTGAAGGGGCGAAGTTCGTGGAGGTCGTGGGACGTCTATGGTGGAGGTGGTGGCAAGTGGGGTAGCTGGCGAGGATGACGGATGAGTGGGGAAGGACGTGGAGTGATTGGTGGTCGGAGATGGTGGTAGGCGTGGTGGCGAAAATAGAAAGGGTGCGGCTTGTTTCGCAAGGGCGAGATCGTGGGAGAGAGACGATCGGAGGTAGGAGACGAGGCCCTGGCCGTTGGATCTTGTGATCCAACGGCCTAAGTCAAAGCGCGAAGGGACGTGGGGGATTATATCAAGGCGCGGTGATAAGAGGTCGTGATGGCGCCACGTGGAAGTAGCTGGGCGAAGCGCGAGCGAGCGGCTGGGATCAAGTCAAGGCGATGCGATCTGAAGGTGCGGAACCTGCCACGTGTTGTGGTGAGGCAGCGGCGCGAACGAACGGCTTGGATGAAGGGTTGAGGTTAATCGAAGGAACGAGGGACGCCAAAGGAAGAGCGGCTGTGATGGAAGGATCGCGGGCTTGATCAGATGGTGTACACGCCGCCATGTGGCGAGCTCTGGAAGAGGCGCGGACGGGCGGGTCAGATGAGACAAGGGGATGATCTGACGGTGTGGATTTGAGGCGCACGTGGAAGAATCCAAGCCATTGGATATAGAGCGTAATCCAACGGCTGTGGCAGCGGGCGGATGAGGCAAGGGGTGCGGGCCGCGTGGCGCAACCAGAGGGCGCCACGTGGCCTGTTGTGAATGGCTGAAAGAAAATATATGTGTAGAGAGAAAAGGGGGCCGAATTTGGAAAAACTCAAAACATGAAAGTTGTAGATCTCGATGAGATCTACAAGTTTCATGTTGACCAAAGACAGAGATGAGGTCAAATATGATACATAAATACAAACATACAAATATACATATATGTAGTATACAAAGTGGCCCAAAAACCCAACTTTCTCATACGAGCTCCAAATTGGATGAAATTAGTCTCATTTTAAAGGTCTTTTAATGTGGAGTATTCTAAGAGTAAGTAGACCTATTTCGGAGTTTGTATGAGGGCTTTGTGTGCATTTTAGTGTACAGGGGTTCTGAGGCTTTATTAGCTAAATTACAAGGGGAATTTTTGGCCTTCTTCCCTATATTATTAACTGAGGAGTACATATTATAAAGAAGAGGTTATTTTAGTGAATAGGTATTTTACAAGGGATTTTTGGCTTCTTATTTGAATGCAAATGGACTGCTAAAATGAATGTATTATGTATGTATGCATGAGTGCTATTTATGCATTATAAAGGGAAATATGCCTCTATTTACTCGGGAACAAGGCTCTATTTTTGACTTTTGAAGTGATGAATCACAGATTCATCAACCCCCTATACTTAAACCTTGCTCGTCCCCGAGCAACTAAATGAAATGCAGAAGTGAAATGATTTTGGGTTCCATACCAAGGTCATGAACAAAAGTTAAAAATAGAGCTTGACTCGACCTTTGGATTAATTATGTGTCGGAACCTTATTGGGGTCTGAGTTTAAGACTTAACAGACTTCAAGTTCCACAAGTCTTCTATTCAAGACACCTCAACACACCAGATCAGAACAAGTCTACATACACAAACTCTAATGACCATGAATCTTTCCATGCAGTGTAAGTGATATATGACTCCCCACCTCAGAAGTAACAAAGAAACAACCTCCCGTAACCTGGTAACTCTAATGCCTCGGTCTAGCAACTCTTTCCTCGAGAAGCGGGGTATTCCCTTCTAAGTTCAAGTGCAACCGGCTCAAGAAGAGGGGGAAGAAGTATAGACTTTTGGGAGCTCGGCCAGCATAGCTAAGTCTCCCGCTGCAAGCTTCATGAGGTGTAACATGTGACCATAAGCTTTTGCTTTTCTTGACTACCTACGCTCCGGTGGGGTTATTAAATGTTCAATCCGACCCACCACTTCTTTGGAGCTCTTTTGCAATTTTTTTATTCCACAAGTGCCTCTGTACAACATATCTACATGGTGCAGCATATATACAAGAAATTTCCTCTTGAGCCAGTAGACTATCCCTCTTTTGAAGCTTTATTGCAACCCACAGCTTCTGTCTTTAGCCTTCATCACCACTAGGCCAAGTTGAGACGCACTTCCTTCACTAGAAGAAGAAGAGAGGTTTCGCCTAGAAGTACTACCCTCATATGCTACCCCAAGCCAAAGGAAATTGCCTCCTCACCACCTCATCCGTGGAGAGCCATGTGTAAAGTGCTGGTGCACGTCAAGCTATTGTCTCTAAGAGTCATGTGTGTGTTGTTAAGTGCTCTACTCAGGCTCATTAAGATGACATATGAACATAGACTTGCAGACTTAAAGAATTAAGTCACCTGACCTGAAAAATCTTAACTCCAGTTCCTATAAGGTTCCTCTGAAATTAGGTGGATTAAGGTCAGATCAATTCCATCCTCAATATCTGCTCATAACTTAGTTCAGAACCCACTAGCTTTTCACTTTGCCTATGCAAAGTATGTCAATGAGATGTCATGCTATGAAAATGCAAGACTCTTTTTGGATGCAGAGATGGTATGCAAGATTAAACAAGAAGCCTTTATTTTCAATTTTTTTCTTCATTTTACCCACCGTACTTATTGCATAATATATACGAAAATACGCGAAAATACGCGAAAGTACGAGCTATGGGTAAAGTATATATGTAATATATACACGCCCCCCTATACTTAGCGTGTGCTATGTCCTCATAGCACGAAAGCGACTAAAAAGACATAGCTCGGGCTAAGCGTAGGAGAGCTAAAATTACAAGAGTATAGAAGTATCCTGCCCCCCTATACTTAGGCTCTGGCAGCCTAAGTGTAGAAGAAGATCAGAAATGGGGCGGACGAGGGAGAGATGGGAAGTGGATGAGTATCAATGCGGGCATCGGTCTCCCATATACTTAGGCTTAGGCCAGCCTACGTATAGGTAAGAAATGATTATGAGGACCAATGTGATCTGGAGGATGTACAGTGAACTGACTCAGGTGACCCCTCCCCCCTATACTTAGGATCTGCTTATCCTAAGTATAGTCTAGGATAGTGATCTAATGAGGCGGGGATGGGTTACTAAAGTCGCGTAAGAGAGAGGATAGGATGTACAAGAAGAATGATATATACAGATGAGTCGGTCTGAATCTTTCGAGATGCTGCGGATGGCTGGAGCTCACTGCTGCAAGGTCTCATACGCGGCTCGAGGTGTATCTACTGTATCTGTCTCGCGCATGAATACAATCTCCTCAACATGGACTAACTGCTCATTGGATTCGACGAAGTGCTTCAACAGCTGTCCATTCACTAGGAATGTCGGTGCGTCATCTGCGAGATCTGAGATCTCGATACATCCACTATCATGCACTGTACGGACGACAAATGGGCCCGTCCACTTAGACTTAAACTTGCCTTGGAAAATCTTCAGCCTAGCATTGAACAACCATACCTTCTGTCCAGGAACAAAGGTCTTTCATCTGATATACCTATCATGCCAACGCTTCACCTTGTCCTTGTACACCAAACTGTTGTCATATGCGCGGTTTCTGACTTCCACAAGATCATTCAGATCCATGTCTCTCTGTTTCTGACCCAGGTGTGTGTTCCAGTTGACCTTCTTGATTGCCCATTCAGATTTGTGCACTAACTCTGCAGGCAAATGGCACGGCTTTCCGAATACCATTCGGAATGGGGAGGTGCCTAAAGGTGTCTTGTAAGCTGTCCTATACGCCCAGAGGACTTGATCCAAGATCTGAGACCAGTCCTTCCTGTCCGGGCGGACAAGCTTCTGCAATATGGTTTTCACCTCCCTATTTGACACCTCAGCCATACCATTGGTTTATGGGTGGTAAGGACACGCGACACGGTGTTCAATGCCGTAATCCTTCAAGAGTTTCTTCATCTCCCGATTCACAAAGTGGCTACCCCCGTCTGATATCATCATTTTGGGGATCCCGAACCTAGAGATTATGTGCTCTCTGATGAATTTGCAGACAGTCATGTTGTCTGCGGCTCGGGTCGGGATAGCCTCCACCCATCTGGACAGATAGTCTACCGCAAGAAGGATATATTCGAACCAGTGGCTGACAGGGAATGGGCCCATGAAATCGATGCCCCAGGCGTCAAAGATATCACAAATGATGACCGGCTGCATTGGCATCTCATCCTTGGAACCAACGGTTCCTCCATTCTCTGGCAAATTGGGCACGACTTCGTGAAGGCGGTGGCATCGCGAAACAGAGTCGGCCAGTAGAAGCCACACTGAAGTACCTTCCATGCGGTCCTCTTCCCGGAGTGGTGTCCTCCTGCCTCCAAACTGTGGCCTAAAGAAAGGACACTCTGGTATTCCTCCACATGCGGCACTGACTAACCCCTGCATCTCTGGGGTTAGACCACAGAACAAGGTCTGGACTAAGATCACCTTTGAAATGCCGTGGCAGGGGCATTTCTGTACTAAATCATTGAACCTATCCCAAGCGTCATGGAAAGGTTCACTGGGTCCTTGGGCGAAGCTGGCGATCTTCGTTCTCATCTGATTTGTCCTACTGATAGGGTAGAACTTTTTCAAGAATAGGTCCTTGAACTACATCCAGGTATTGCATACCACCCCTAAGTTTTTCAGCCAATGAGCAGCCTTATCACCTAGTGCAAAAGGGGTGGCCTTCAGCCGAATATAATCTTGGCCAACATTAGGATGGCTAAGATTGTTGCACACCAACTCGAAGTCACGGAGGAAAGTGTATGGTTCTTCATTTAGGTTTCCGTTGAACTTCGGAAGCAGACTAAGGAAGTGGGGCTTCAGCTCAAATGCCTGGGCGGGAACTGCGGGTGCCAACCAGTTCTGAATCTCGTTCTCTGCCGGGTTATAGGTATCGACCATTGGTCGGTCGATTCCTCCTGCTACTATAATCTGTCCCATCCGCGCCGTGAGATTTACCATTGCTAAGATCAGTTGGCTCGTGATATGGAAGGCGGGGATTTGGGCTCTGCCTTAAGGTGTTCATACACACTCAAGTACCCTCACTCAGCATGAAAACAGAGTCGGGGATTAATCTCCCGCAAACAATTTTCAAATTTTATTCTCTTTTTTGGTCAATACTGTTTAGCAGTCCCGATTTTAAGTTAAGTTATCACTGGTTAAGTCCACCACACAGCACGCCTATCGGACAGTCCCAATTTCCGTTTAATTAAATGTGAAAATCAGAGGGAGAAATCGAGAAAAAGCCAATGCAAGATAAAACAATGATGTTATGCTGAGTTCAGGAGACTTACAGTGATCCCTTCGCTTTTTGTGCAGGATGTAGAACAGAATTGAAATTTTATCTAAATGCAAATGCAGGCGATGAAAGCCGCTCCTAGACAGGCAGTTCTATTAGCGTGAAGAACAGTTTAATTTGGCTAAGTACTGTGGTCTAAGTGCGTCTTTTAAGTGATTTGTGTGGTCCTAATGATTACGAGCACAAGCAATTCCTAGATTGGCTCGGGGAGCCGCTAGTGAAGGCTAAGTTACAATTCAACCACACAGCACACGAGGACACGATTCCACTATTTTTACACACGCGAGAACTCGAACGGGAACCGCTGGAAATGATGCGAAAAATGTGGAAATAAATGAAATTACAAGTTCTCTCAAATCACTCAAACAAATTCGAATGCATGTTCCTCGAAGCGTCTTCGACTCCGGTGTCCCTCGCACAAAAACAAGTTGAGGTCAGATAAAGAACGACACAAAAATGCAAAAAATTAAAAGACAGAGAAATATTCACAAGAAAAACCGGGGGTCAGACTACCCAGGGAAAGAAACTCAAGCAATCAGAATTTCACCAAAAATTAACCTAAGCCGTGCCTCCCCGGCAACGGCGCCATTTTGATAGCCGCCCTGCACCCTTAGTTAATTCGGTCAAATTAATGGTCCAAATTAAATTTAAGTGTTCGTTGCAGTCGAACACGAGAGGCTAATCAAAAACCACTTATCAATTAATGTTAAGTTAATTTTAAGCGGCAGATTTTTTTACTTGGTAAAGTCCAAGGTCGAACTCAGGGAGGCATCTGTCTCCTTAGGTAGATTTTGAGCAAATATCCAAGTGTTAGAGTTTCGAGGAATTATTTTTTTTCTATGCAGACTCGTGCAAAAAGCAGGCCAATTTAACGTTCAATTCAATTATGATATCAAATGAAGTCCAAAAATTCTAAAATTTGGCCAGATGATTAATTATGATAAAAATGATCTAGACTAATTTTTTTGGATTTTTTAGACACTAAATGAATTTACTGTGAATTAATTATGCAGACAGTGTGATTTTCACTATTTAATTTTTAATAAATAACAAATCACAATTTTTTCAAGAAAGAAAATTATCCTAGATAGCACTAATGGTAAGGAATCCAGGAAAATTGACAGATTATAATTTCACTGTGAAATGAATTAATTAAAATTAAAATAAGAAAATCACTCAATAATTTATTTAGGCCTCGATATGTGTGCAAATGACATGAAATTTTTATGGCATGTTGAGACTACTATCCTTAAGCTACTGCGAATTTTTAAGGATTTTTGGAACTACAGAGAATTAACTACAAATTAAAAGGTGTCACTGGGCAAAATATTCCACAAAATAACCAATTAATTCATTAAAAATTCCACTGTAATTACAAAAATAGGACACGTGGCTCAATAGACGAGGAACAAATTTCTCAACAAAATGCAATTTTTAGAAAGGAAAAATGATGTAAAATGCGGCCTAGTGATGCGTGCAAACACAGGGGTGTAAGTGCAATACAGGAAAATAAGAATGCATAAAGCAAATATGCTGACATGGACTAAAATGCAATTACCTATAATGCTGGGGACTCAAGTGCAATTTCTCCAACAAGCACATGCTCCTCACGTGGGCCCAACTTCACAGGGACCTTTTTGCAATATTGGAAAGCTCCAGGGGCCTCTTTGTAAATTTTCCAGGCCGCATTTGGAAAAACTCAAAACATGAAAGTTGTAGATCTCGATGAGATCTACAAGTTTCATGGTGACCAAAGACGGAGATGAGGTCAAATATGATACATAAATACAAAGATACAAATATACATATATGTAGTATACAAAGTGGCCCAAAAACCCAACTTTCTCATACGAGCTCCAAATTGGATGAAATTAGTCTCATTTTAAAGGTCTTTTAATGTGGAGTATTCTAAGAGTAAGTAGACCTATTTCGGAGTTTGTATGAGGGCTTTATGTGCATTTTAGTGTACAGGGGTTCTGAGGCTTTATTAGCTAAATTACAAGGGGATTTTTTGGCCTTCTTCCCTATATTATTAACTAAGGAGTACATATTATAAAGAAGAGGTTATTTTAGTGAATAGGTATTTTACAAGGGATTTTTGGCTTCTTATTTGAATGCAAATGGACTGCTAAAATGAATGTATTATGTATGTATGCATGAGTGCTATTTATGCATTATAAAGGGAAATATGCCTCTATTTACTCGGGAACAAGGCTCTATTTTTGACTTTTGAAGTGATGAATCACATATTCATTAGTCATCATGAAGCATATATCAAGATAGTCCATCCAAAATCCAAATCAAGACGGGCCGAAACCTCAAAATAGATAGACCAGTAGAAATATCTTGATATCATCCTCAAATCATTGAAGCACATCACATCCTCAATCCAGTGTGCGAGACCGAAAATTCCTCAATAATGCATCACACCTATGATCATGCATCAACAAAAATCCTCAATACGCTCGTATGTATGTATCCAAAGTCAAATCCACCAAAAATAGTATATCCATCTCAACATCCTCAATATCATGGGCTCGTCTTACACAAATAATCAAGGTAAGTCAAAATCCTCGATGCGGGCCTCATTGATGTGCACAACATTCCCGGGTAATAGAAAAGTGATACAGGGGACACAATGAAGGTGGATAAGAAGGGTAACACAATGGAGTGGAGAAGTTGATTGAGCTTACGCGCCAATATCACGAGTGGTAGAAGAGTGACACAGAGGGGATGAGGAGGGCGGGCGAGAAGATCGAGACATATACAAAATTGGGTGTTCCACACAAGGCGAGAACACCGTCAAAATGGTGGTCCGAAAAGCATGCTCTCTTCGAACCTTAGAAGATGGGGATGGCACGGTGGATACGAAGAATGTGATGACTTAAGAGGGAAACGAAGGACTTGACGAAGAAATGATTGAGCTTACGCGCCAATATCACGACTCGATGCAGATGAGGAGATATATATATATATATAAGAGAGGTAGAGAGACTCAAAGATGAAAAATGCATGACTCACACGGATGGGACCGACTACTCAAATAGTGAATGAAAACACAATGGACTCCAAGTCACATTCAATACACAAGGCAAACCCCCGATTCACCTACTCGACACAGTGAAGACCGTCAGGTGACGATTATTTATCTTTTCATTTTTAGAGTGAGGTGAGAATCACAAAGTTGTACAAACACTTAGGAGGCTCGATGGGATTTGGGCTCTACTCCTTAGCGTGTACGTGAGCACTTAAAATGCATACAATGAGGGGGTTGCTCTCCCCAAAACAAGGAAATCCATTATGTTTTAGTTTTAATCAATAGAGTTAACAGTCCCAATTTTATTTAGGTTATCACTTTTTTTGAGTATTTTCAATGCACATGCCTATCAAGGTTCCAATTTCCATTAAACATCCTAGGTTGGCAAAAACAGAGGGAGAAGATCGGAAAAGCCATGCAAGTCGAAATTGATGATGCATGCTAAGTAAGAAGACTTACAGCGCTTCCCAGCTCTCTCCATGCAGGATGCAGAATAGAATTGAAACCTATGCTAAATGCAAATGCAATCCGAAGAAATTGCCCTAGGATAGTAACTGCTATTATCGTGAAGCACCACAAGTCGGTCACTTATCCTTAACCGAAGAGTCCGGTCTTGGCTCACCCCTCCTCTTCTCGACACGCTCGAGTTCAGGAGTAGCGCTTGATGGGGCTCGCTGACGGCACATGGGTTAAGAGATAAATGAATAGACTGTTTAAATTTAACTAGATCCAAAATGCACTATAGGTACATGAAAATATATTAGGGTGTTTGGACCTAATCTACTTAATTAAGCAATTCCTAAGCTAGGGCTCATTCACACAAAATAATAAAAATAAAATAAAAAGAAAAGCGTCAAAATCATCGAGGCCCCCAAGGGAACAATCCCTCGGGCAATGGACCTCGGGAGTCAGAGTGTCTGAGAGTCCTGAATTATTACATGTCAATTGTCACTCTCTCACATAAATATACAAATAAATAATGCAAAAATGAGACTGCCATCTAAAATTCTCCTCCATCTACCTTTGATGCTCTCTCCTGTTGGTTGGTGTAGAAGAGCCAACTCCGCCTCACTCGGGTGCATAGGACTTCCTAGGAATTCCTCCTTCGCTTGGCGATCCCTCGCATCAAAGACAAATAAAGAGAGAGGGTCAGAACAGTCACAACAATATCAATTAATAATCAAATAAATAAATGAATAGTGGACATGAACAAAGAATTAAATAAATGAATAAACAAGCATTCAAAATCCGTTGCCTCCCCGGCAACGGTGCCATTTGATGAAAGGGAATTCGCCGAGGTCGTGTCTTTCCACAAGGCGGATCGACAGTCGCTGAGTTGACCTCAGACGAAATCCCCAAATCAATCAATAATTAACCCACAATGAAATATATGCAATTAAATCAAAAATGAATTAAAATTTATTATAACTCTACATGCAAGTGTGTATAGGTGTAAGCACAAGTAGAGGTCAAACACTAGGAGGCGAATGGTTGAGTGTGAAAATGGTTGCGCAGTTACTCAATTCTTGGTTCATGCCCAATTTTTATTGTTTTTGTGGGTTTTCATTTTATATATTTTTCATTTTTTTTGTTTTTATGATTTTTATGTTGTTTTTATATTTTATATTTTTTATATTTTCTTTTTATATTTTTTAATTATATATATACATAGATAGATAAGACGAGAGAGAAGTATATATGGATACATATATATATAAATACTCAAAATATACTAGATATAATATTTTTGGGCTTTTTATATTTTTAATTTTTTCGTTATTTTTCTGGATTTTTCTAATTTTTATGTATTTTTAATTCCAAAAATGTCCCTAATATGGGACTAATACATAGGCCGAAACTAATTTGGGTTTTTAAAAATATAAAATAAGTCCAAAAATAACCCAAATTAATTTTTAATATGTAAACAATAATATATAGATAATTATAAAATAAGAAAACATATTTTTGGTGTTTTTCAAAGGTTTTTATATTTTTTAGGATTTTGGAGCTTCTTGAAATTTTTTATATTTTCTTTTTCTATTTTTAGGGTTTTTCAATTTCTGGACTCAATATATATATATATATAAATATACCATATATAATTTTTTGGAATTTTTCAAAATGTTTCTATTTTTTTGTATTTTGTAAATTAAACAGTACAAAAATGGCTCCTTTTTCATTTTTAATAATTAGGTCATATGCAAAAAATGCAAAATGGACATGTGACGTGAAAGTACATAGAATGGAACATCTGACCTAATTTTTGTAGATTTTTTGGAGCTAAGTAGCTATTTTTAATAAATATATAAAAGGCACAAAAATAGAACAGCCTGGCCGGGGCATTTTTGCAAATAAAATTAACTACAGGGGGCTCTATGCAAAAATACTAACAGTAATAAACATTTATTTAATGTTTCAGAATTATTTTACAATATACAAAAATCTCTAGGGGATATATGCAAAATTCACGCGCCTCATGTGGGACTGCACGTGAGGCGTGGAAGGACCTAAATGTAAATACATGAAACTACATGGGTCCTTTTACAAAATTTACAATTATTTTACAACTCTATATTTTACAGAATTAAAAATTAATTACAAAAAGAGCGGGGGTTGAATATGAAAATTACCCCCAAAGGCGCTTGATCCAACGACTGATACACGTGACTTATCCACGTGGCGCCTCCACGTGAACCGATGACGCTTCGCGGATACACGGTGTGGATTAGATCTCCAGGCGAGATCTGACGGCTGATGCATCCGTGATCCGACGGCTGATCTTCAATCTGGGCCTCCATCTTCATCCAACGGCGAAGGCGATAGCTGGACGAACAGGGAAGAACGCTCGCCGGGGCGAGCTTCTTCCGGTGATATCTCGCACCTCCGCCGGTCTTTGCCTCTCCTGAAGGTCCTATGGGATTCCTGGAAGGTTCCTCTAACTGCTGGAGGTCTTGGATCAGCCAGAGGTACGCTGGAGCGCCGCCACGAGCTCGGAGAAGGGATGGAGCTCCATGTACCTCCGTCGATCTTCGATTGCGGCTCCTGGCGCATTTCAAGGCTCCTAACCTGCACAGAAAGGTAGAGGGGCTCGAGGTCTCTCTCCTCGACCCGGGGTTTGAAGCTGGGAGCAAGGGGATGACAATGGGCGGCGAAGCTCCGGCGGAAGGCGGTGGAGGAGCTTTGATTCGCAGATCTAGGGCAGATCTGGTTGGGTTTAGGTGGCCTGGAAGTGGAGAAGGCGGTGGGGAACAGAATGAAGGTGAAAGTGAGTTGGGACACAGTCGAGGGCACGGTCGCGAAGTCGTCGGAGCAGAGCTCCAGCGAACTTCGATTTAGCTAACCTAGGCTATACTAACGATCTAAATGCTAGATAAAATGCAGAAATGAAATGCAGGAATCAAAATTTACCTAAGAAATGTAAATGCGCAGCTCTTATACCTGGAGAACTCTAGGGAGCAGGACGGATGCCGGAGCTCCGTCGTGGGCGCATCTCCTTCCTCCGCGAGCTTCCACAACCTTTAGGGGACCTCCAGCTGTCACCTCGATGCGCTCTTGGCCGAAGGCTGGGGCTCTAGGGCTAGGGAAATGGCCAAAAAATCTGGGAGGAAGAAGATGAGTTATTTATAAGCATGGGTATGCGCCCTTATTGACCGACTGATAGGTAGCGGTACAAGCTATGTACAAACGAATAAAAGATGGGGTGTGATTGTACAATGATCAGAGAACAAATCTTGTGAAGGATGCGAATGCGATTGAGAGACGGATCATGCGGGAAAATTGGAGGAATATCAGGGATAGGACAGTTCTGGCACGCCCGGTCCCAGATGGGACAGTTGACCAGGGGTCAACTCAGGCAGGGCTGTGATTGGTCCATATCATCCCGAATTTGACTCATTATTTTAACCTAATAAATGAATTTATTACATTTTTCTTATAAAATAAAAAATGTTATTTAAATAATGTAGTATTTATTTATGATTTTTATTTATTTTTTTGATGTGTTTTATTATGGATTCATTTTAATGATGTATTTATAAGTGTATTTACATGTATTTTTGTATATTTTATTTTTATTTTATACATTTTATTTTATTTTTTTATTTTATTATTTTATAAATTTATAACTTATTTTTGTGAGTATAAATATATTTTTATTTGATTTTTATGAATTTATTTACATTTTTAAATAAATAGGTATATGTAATATGTAGGTATACTTATTGGTATTTTACCTATATTTTATATACATTTCATTTATTTAATGAATTTTATTTGGTTTTTATTTTGGATTTGTATCTTTAATAATTTATATGTAATATTTACATTATTTTAAAAATATAGATGAATATAGAATAATAGAATAAAATCCCTTTTTTTATTTATATACATATAGATAGCATAGGTATTTTGTCTATGTATTGCATAGACCTATTTTATTTTACAAATTCTTTTTGGGTTTATTCTAGTTTCAATATGTACATGTATTACATATATTTATTACAAGATTCTAAAAATATAAATTTATAGAAATAACGAATGAAGAATAAATTGAATATTTTATTCGGGTAGATTGTACAATGGGGGCCAAAAACCAAACTTTCACAGATGAACTCCAAAAATCATGAAACCAAGTTTATTAAATAGTTCTTGAAAAGCTATATACAATTAAAGGTGAGTTTGGGGGATTTTGAGTTTTTATTTGCAAGATATGGGTCTGTAAAGTTGAGATTCTGGCTTCTTATTCTGTGTATAAAATGTACACTGTATATTATTTTTGCACAAACTTAATTTTGTATTTTTATTTACATGTTTATCTACAACTTTCATGTACAAAATATTTTTATTTGATGAATAGATAATTAAATACAAAATAGGTGTCAAAAATGCATAAATGAATGAATAAATAAATGAGGTATTTATTGTATTATTGGCCCTTATCTCCCCCTACTTTATTCCTTGTCGACCAATTCCATTCTGGACTTGGTCTCGGGGTTAGGGTCATAAAATATTTGCAATATTTTATTCCTTTTTCTTTTCTTCTCTTTATTCTATAATTTTGGCATTAAAAACCTTATTTAATATTCAATAAATACAATAAATAATGAATGTATTATGTACAAATTGAGGTTATTTTCATACTTTTGCTGGGGTTTTTAAGGCCAAAATGATAGAATAAAGAATGATGAATCGAGATTCATCAGCTTCCCTTGTGGATATGGATATCACCTTTGAGGAAGAATGACATCATTCTAGAAAGATAAATTTCAAGTTGATGAAGATCATTCTTATTCGTATTTTGAATTGTTCTCCATTAGGAAGAAGCAATTGAAACACAAAGCAGCATGTGATTTTAAACCTCGAAGATCCAATCTTGATTTTTAAGGAGCTGAAGTTTGTAGTGTTGTGTCGGGTATCTAGCATGTTCTTCGTATGTTTCCTCTGTGATGTTATGTCAAAGATACCACGTCTGTTGTCTTTATCTCCATAATTCTAATAACCCCTTAATTCTTTTGTAAAATAATTAACTAACTAACTTATTAATTGGTGTCTATCCCTGACACATTTTCACTATGTAATCAAGGCTTGAGATGATCTTCAACACTTGGTTTAAGGAGTCCCTAGACTTAGAGTTATCATGTATTGATTATTAGGGTATTGAACTTAAAAAATCACACTCTCCTAGTTCAAAGATATGCATGCTATATTTCATGCTTAATCTTCCTTAAAAGAATTTGACTTTCACTCACATGCATGATTGTATTCATGATTGAAATAAATCAACGTATCATTAAGGAAACTGAGATTGGAAGCTTGAGTTTGGACTTGATCTATATGATGCTCGAGGATGGGATAAGATTAATGTTGGCTTCACAAAACCTGAGTGTCAAGAAATCTAGCTAGTAAGGGACATGTTCCCATTCTATCTTTTGATCAAAACCTAAAAGTGCCAGGGTGTGATGACATAATAATAAAGTTAATCAATGTGCACCAATCTTTTGGTAAAAGTAATGGAGCTAGCCAAAACAAAGAAAAGAAAGAAATAATGAAAGAAAAGCTCTCATCCTACAAATCCAAATATCAAAAGAGCTTCCACCAAAGTCAAGCTCTTCCAACCATTTCAAAGTATCCACTAGACCACTACTATTAGGAACAGGAGTCGGGCTAGCACCCAAAAATGTCTCTAAATCGTAAATGCTAAAATTCTAGGTGTAGAAGGTATATTAGATACTCAAAAAGGCACACCCCGATGTACTCCAGGAAAATAAGTACAGACGACTCCAACTTCTCTTGATGGACACACTGATTGGCAAAAATCAAAATGAAATTGTGTTGTGTATTGACACTTGAGAGAACCCTGTTCCAATGAGAGGAAGAGAAAATAAATACACAATCCTACAACCTCCATTGTCTGATCCTCCATTTATCCTTTTAAAGTCTAACAAACTAAAGAGAAGGTGGATTGAGGCAAGACTAGATTTATTCCTAGAGTTGAGGGTTGGGTCCTTAGGAGAGCTTTTACGATTGGAAATTTTGATTATGTCTTGATTCTACTCTCATGTTACAGTCAACACTAAAGTCATACTTCTTGTATTTATGTATACATTGAGAGTCTGACAATTAGAGGAGTTGAATTCCTTTCGATTAATACTTGGATGAACTTAGAATTTTAGGATTCCCAAAACCTAGTGTTCTAGGTCATATCAAGCCTTGTAATTTCACTTGCACTTGTCAGGGATCTCACTAACTAATCTAACTTTCTCTAACCAATTCTTTATTTATTAGCTCGAGGACGAGCTTACCTTAAGTATAGGGGGTGATAAACCCCAGATTTATCATCATTAATCACCTTTATTAACTCTCTTGCTTAAGTTAAATCGCAAGATTCAATAACAATTAACACTAATTGCTAATTATGTGTTGTATATAATTAACACTAATTATTATATATTAATATAATCCTATTATAGTGTAATTTTATGTATTTATTTCTTATTGAAAATCAAATAAAAATTAGAATAAAATTATGTATAAATAAATTAACATAAAATAAAAAAATACAAAAAATAAGCAAAAGAAAAATAGAGAAAATTATTTGATATGGTTTTTAATAGTATTTAATTTTTAACTATGTACAAATGGCCTCTGATCTCTTTAATTTCTACATGAAAGTTCATGTTTACCACTTTTCCTTGTTTGCCCTCTAACTAATTCTTTCCTAATTGTCTTTGATTTATTGAATTTCTTTAATTTCTCTCAGGCCACGTGGTGCCCTCTGCTTTGACCGCGTAGCCTTCTCCTATATCACCACATGCACCCTCTTTTCCACCATCTGATCTCTTAAATCAGAGCTAATCCAACCTATCTATTAGTGCCTCAATCATGACCGCTTGATTGGGTCCGATCAAACGGTGCTCAATTGCCTTATCCCCAACCATCAGATCTAATGATTGGACGATTGATGATCATCTTTAACCTCCAGCCTTCTCCCCCCAAGCGTTGCAACCCTTCGTTCATGGCAACTTCCTTCAATTTTGCCAACCTCCATACACTCCAACTACCCTCGAAACCTCCACCAACTTCTTCTCCGTACCACCCTCTTCTACGCTAAACACACCATAATCATCATCCTTAGAAACCACTGCCTGAAGTCATCAACCTCCTCCACCTCTTCTTTAAATTCCCCTCCACCATCCATCTTCGCCGGTTATCCACCCTTGAGAGAGTTTACCCCAAGCTATCTGGACTCTTCTGTGACAGAGATAGAGATTTAGATCGAGTAAATAAATGGTTAAAGCTCCGATGAGATCCTTGGTTCCTGTACCAAGACACAACCAAACTCTAGGCTATTCGAACTTAGTTCCTTAGCCAGGAAATTCAAGTGAGGACCTTGAAGCTTCAAGCTTCATACCTTGGCTCAAGATCCAACTTCAAGAAATTCATCTTCGACCTTCAATTCCAAGTGAAATTCCGATCGTAAGTTTTGCTATTATTCTCATATATATCACATCTATTTCACTTCATCAAACTACTGTCAGAATATGCCACCACTTCCATCTTCGAACCACGATCCACACGTGATCCTCCAGTTAATCTTTTCATTGTTGCATATTTGTGTTCATTCCATGCCATTGTTTTCTTCTACATGAAGAAGAAAACTCACTAGGGCTTGATCCACACATTTGCATAGCCCTTCATTTCGTCCATTTTAGCCTTCAAAATACTTGTAGGCATTTGTGCTTTCGTTGCTAACCTTTCAGGTTCGTAATTGGCTTTAATGATCGGAGACTGAAGCATAGCTCTGATCTCCCACTTTCTCTCCGACGAAGCTTCATCGACAGATCTCTCCAAGCATCCTCATTCCTTCTTCGAATATCAAACATCATCGTCGATGCTCGACGAAGGTTTTTGGATCTTCAGATAGCAAGGAGGAGCATGACAGAGCCTTTCAACCCTCGTCAGAGCACAACCCGAATGCTGTTGTGCACGGAGGAGCCAAAGAACAGTCGGGAAGTAGATACTGTCGATCTCCCCAAATTGGGCGAGATCCAATGAACCAGGTTGATCCACGTCACTAGATTGAATAATCGCTTCAGCCCTCAGGTTCATGTGTCGAGCCTGTGTCCGAGTCTAGCACGGAGCATCAGAAGCAGATGTGTGGCCCTGGTCGGAGTCTGAACCTGCATCGAGTTACGTGGGTGTGCACATGAATTGGAAAAATTGTAATGCTTATCCTTGAATTTCCAATATTTACAGATAAGTCCTTCTACTAACGTTTAAATTGCATAAAAACCCTACAGGTTATTTTATTTACATTTTAGTCTTGAATTGTCCTGTTATGTAATAAAACTTGGAAGTGTTCTTGCAAAAAGACCCTTGGATTCATTGTTGAATATCTTTTTATACTTAAATCCAATTAAAGTGATTTTAGTCTTATTTTAAAGCTTGTTTGACACTCTGTCTCCTGACATGCTTGACTATTAATTTGTATTTAAAAATAATGCATTAATTATTATTGGATTTAAGTGCTTGTTTACGTCTCTTTATTTCATAGAAATTGCACTTTGAATGATTATTTAATCCTGTTAAATTCTTTAATCTTTAATGGTCTGTTGTTAGTTATTTTTAATCAATATTATTAGGTCATTCAAAGATTTAATTACTGGGTACACTTACCAAAACTTACAAGGGAAATTCTTAACTAATGTTGAATAAAGTTTTGAGACTAAATTCACTTGTTGCTAAGGTACCTATCTTGTAATCATTTCAAGGTATCTTCATAATTGATCCAAATTATTTGTCTTGTGCATTTAAGTGCATATGTCCTATTAATGTTGTTTGTGAAACACTATTTGCATTTCATTTAATTGCATAAAAATGTGTTAAAAATCTATATAATTGTGTTTTGTGCATCATCTCAACATAATTAACCTAAGAATTGCTATCTGAAATATTTGATCTCTAAATTTACTCAATAAATGGCTTAAGTCCTTGTGTTCGACCTTGGACTTCCTAGGATAAAAAAAGAAAACTGCGAACCTCGTCACTGAGATTCTTTTCGGTTCTGTATGAGATGCTAAGTGCCTATGCTACATCGGATCTAGTTTAATACATGAATTTAGTGCTTCATCAGTGGTTGAGGAAGGTGTCCTCCATGGGTGTTGCGGAGGAGAGGAAGGAGTTAAGGTAGAGGTATACGTTGCGGTAGAGGACTTTGGGGTCGACGGAGTAGTAGCTGATGAACTCAGGGACGTCAAAGTAGGAGAAGGGGTGAGGGAGTCCTAGAGGGACTGCCACAACGAGTGGATGAGGTGAAGAAGCTGCGACGGGAGCACATTCTAGAGCAGAGGTCCAATAGAGCCCATATTTGTGATAGCAGCTCCATATCCTCCTCCCACTGCTCGTGCTGCTACTTTGCTTCTGTTTAGTTGAGATGAGCTGAATTGCCTCTTTTTCACATTATTAGGTTGGTCAAATTCAGTTTATGGGGACGTATTGTCTGCAGTAGACGACCCCTGTTGTAGCACATGGGATCGTCATATAGGGAATGGACGGCCCTGAAAGGGACCGGATATAGTAGGCCTCCTATCAGGTCCGCCCATTCCCCATTTGACAGATCTCCTGCGTCACAGTAGGGGCCGTCCACAACGGACGATCCATGTTAGAAGTATATATGCATGTATAGGAGTACAAATTTGATAAGGGGGTGTAAACTGATGAAGTGCATGTGACAAGTGGGCGCCCTCTATGCAACTCTGTGCGTTCTGTCCTACAGTGCTCATTTACGCGGTGATTGCAACTAAGTCATGGAGTTTGACCAGGTGATGAGATCCGTCAATTTTAATAAAAATGGATGGGTGCTAACACATGGTCATGCTATGTAAGAGTTAAACATTATTTAGGGTTCCTGGTGTAATTCATGATTACACAGGGTTATTATTGTAATTACAGATTACTCAGGGTTATAGGTGTAAATATCCCAGAGAGAGATGGAGTTGCCTCACCCCATTTTCGGCTAATTTTTTTATTTTTTTTGGAAAATACTTTCATATATTTTCATAAATACATCCCTATAATATGTCATTCCATCTTCGTCAGAAACATAGCCTCATATGCCCCCATCTAGAACAAGTAATTTTAACGGTCTTAGATTTGTAATCGGCTTATTGCGGAGGTAGGGCATATGAATCTTTATTTCTGATGAAATTAGAATGACATATTAGAGGGATATAGTGATGGAAATGTATAGAAGTATTTTCCAAAAAATAAAAAAAATAGCTAAAAAATGGGGGTGAGGGCAGCCAACGACAACCCCATTTTTCTCACATATATACATGTGTGTGTTAAATGAGTAAGGTCCCTAAGTATGATTCGACCTTTCTTTCCGTATTTTTTCATGGGGGATTTACTTAGAATAATAAGTGGAATATGTGCTTCAAGTTTTGTGTAAAACAAACGTTCCTAACACTTCCATGTGGAGGGGGTCAATTTTAGCAAGTTTGAGATCGTTAAAATTTGACAGCCTTGATGGAGGGAATATGAGTCTCAAATTAAGTCAAATTTTTCATGACTCTATGGAGATATATTGTGATCTAAATTCCACTAGATTTAATTTTAGAAAAATGAAAAAACACAGGAAAAAGTTGTTTAACCCGAGAATCGAGCGGTTGTATGTTCCACACAAGGCGGGAACACAATCATAGAGGTGACCGACATGAAATATGGATTAAAACAACAATTAACCCAAAAATAATGATCAACCAACGAAAATACAAGCGGAGTCAAATTTATTTTATTTAACACTATAAAATTTGTATATAGTGCAAGTATGTAGAGTGTCAAACACATGGACCAAACTAGATAGATTGGGTAAATGAATGCAAAATAAGATTGTGAGCTCCTTGTCTATATGTTATCTTTTTTGTGGGTTTTCATTTTTCATTTTTCATTTTATATTTTTACATTTCCTTTTTTTATTTTTTATATTTCTTTTTCCTTTTAATATATAATATAACTATATATAGAATATATATACAAAGTACGCTAAGGTAGATATAAATAATAATAATAATAGATAAAAAATAAAATATTTTGTATTTTAAATATTTTTTATTGTTTTTGTGATCTCTAAGTTTATTTTGCTAATTTTTACATTTTTTAAAGTAAAAAATACCCTAAATTAGGGTATAATTTATTAACTGAGATTGAAATTGAAATTAAAAATAGAAAATTAAGTCCAAAATATTCCAAATCAATTTTAATATAATAATACATATAAAATTCAGAGACAGAAAATACTATTTTTGGAATTCTTAATGATTTTTATATTTTTATGAAGGTTTTTAGGTCTTTTAAATTTTTAAGAGTTTTGTTTTATAATTTTTAGGTTTTACAATTTATGGTATTGAAAAATAATGAAATAAACGTAATAAATATTTTTTTCGATTTTTTCAAAAAACTATTTTATATTTTTTTTTGGTTTTATAAGCTAGATAGGGAATAAAAGGGCTATTTTGATTTTTATAAAATAGGAAAAAATGCCTAAAATTGAAATGCAAAATTAGAGTGTGAATCTATAACAAATCAGGCACTTAATCCTAATTTTTAGGATTTTTTGGAGAACAATAGATAACTAAAATAAATAGAGACAACGAAGAGAAACTACATTACCAGCGGGTTTTTTTGTAAATAAAATAAAGGGCAGGGGTTTGTAAGCAATTTTTCTAAAATTATAATGTAAATAAAATGTTCCTGGACTGAATACAAAAACCAAGACCCATATGGGGTCCTCTGCAAAATTTTCAGCATCTCACGTGTACAAGCACGTGAGGTGATGTGGCCGAGGACCTATTAGAAAATACCAAAAGTTCGGGGGAGGGGGGGCAAGAGTGCAATTATTACAAAAGTTAAACAATTACAAATGGAAATTTTTAGACTAGTAATTTATTTACAAAAAGCATTGGGTTTAGTACGCAAATTACCTACACGTAGGCGGGAGCGGACGGTTGGATGATACCCACGTGACGCGCAACGCTTCCTCGGTTGCCGATGATGGTTCACAACGAATGGGTAGGATTAGATCATAGAGTTTGATCTGGTGGTTGACGCAATCACATCGGATGTATGATGTGCCACCTGCAGCGGACGAAAGATCAAACGGCAGGGAGATGGCCTAGACGAACAGAGCAAGAACTCGGTTGGGCCGAGTTTCAATTTGCTCACTTGAGTGTTTCCATCCACTGGAATGATCAGGCGATAAGGAAAATGAAGCACTTACTCCTCCGCATCATATGAGGTCCTCTGGAGGTACGCCGGATCTCAGGCGAAGGCGAGCAAACTCAGGGAAGACTGGAGCTCCATGTACCTCGGTCTTCTACAAAAATCGACCCCTTGTAGTGTCTAAAGTCTCCAGTACATGTAAGAGAGTTAGTACAAGAAAAGAGGGTCTTAGAGCTTTGATTTGGTGGTCGGTCGAAGGGAAGCGAGTGAGGGTGGTGCGACAGAGAGTTTGCTGGAGCACAGCTCCGGTGAACTTCGAAGAAGGGATCTGAGCTACTAAAACTCAAGAATAAATGCAAGAAATTAAACCTACGATTAAGCCTGAGAAAAGAAATGCAAGGAAAATGGAATTCCTCACCATCCAGGATCATGAAGAAGAACCTCGACAGTTGGTGGCCGGAGTGGTGGTGGAAGCACCCTTCAATTTCGCCGGACCTCGCTCGAGGTAGCTAGAGGAGAGACGTCATCTCTCCGGTCCAGAGCACAACAAAAGGGAGGCCTAAGCTTGGTCAAAAGGAGTTCAAAAGATCAATGAATAATCGGAGAAGGTTTATGTATAGGCAATCAAGTGGATGGGAAGAACGAGGGACGACAAACGCAGCAGTGGTCCTCGTCCAAAAAAAATCACACCCGCATGAATGGTCGATGATCAGGGGAGAACGTTGCAGAAGGAATCGAGGCGTATTGGTGAAAGGAACGATGGGAAGAAAATTGGGAAAGAGGGCTCGAGACAAGGTCTGACAAAGGATAGGGTGTAGGCAAGTCAGTTGACCACGGTCAATTAATGCAGCCTCTTGGTTGATCCACATGGACCAACCAAGACAAAACCCGCCAGAAAAAGATTGGAAATTCGACAATGAATATATCTTTTTTTATTAATTTTAAATTATAAAAAATGTTTATTATTTTTCATAGTATTTTATTATAATTTTCATTTATTTTTTAGATGTAACAATTACAAGTTACTTTTGAGGGTTAATATATAGGTATATTTATCAATGTTTTAAGTATTTTATTTTTATTTTATATATTTAATTTTATTATTTTGTTTATTTTATATAATTATAACATATTTTTATATGCTTAAATATAATTTTATTATATTGTTATGATGTAATATATACACTTAGATAAATATGTGTATTAATTATATAGGTATAGTTATTGTGTAATCATCTATGTATTTTTAGATTTTATTTTATTTTAATGTTTTATTAAGAGTTTTATTTTAGTTTTAATACGTTCATATGTTATAAATAATATTTACAAAATTATAAAAATATAACATTACAAAAATATAAAGAATAAATAACGTGATTACTTTAATAGGCATGATGTACAATAGGGGTTCAAAACCTAACTTTCAAACCTTAACTCCAAAAAATGAAACTACCTTCATTAAATATCTTATTAAAAAGTTATATACAATTAAAAGTGATTTTGATATATTTTGAGTTTTTATTTGAGAGATATGATTCTGGAAAGTTGGGATTTTGGAAATTTATTTTGAGTGTAACTTTTATTCTGTATATTATTTTTGTATGAAATCAATTTTGTATTTTTTATATTTTATTATCTACAACTTTCATGTAAAAGGTTTCTTTATTTGAGTATAAAAAGTGGAAAATAAAATAGGACCCAAAAATGAATAAAGAATGAATTAATAAAAGGGATTTTATGGTATTTTAGGCTCTTATCTCCTCATACTTTATTCCTTGTCGACCTAGTCATCAAGATACCTAGGTCTCGAGGTTTAGAGTCATAAAATATCTTTGATATTTTACTCTTTTTCTTTTCTTTATTCTATAATTTTGGCATTAAAAACTATTTTTTATACAATATTTACACAACAAGGGATCAATGTTAATTTAAGAAAATTAGAGGTATTTACATGCATTTACTAGAGTTTTTAAGGTTAAAATAATAGAATAAAGATGATGAAATGGAGATTCATCAAAAAGGTTGAAGCATGTAAGAACATACTCTTTGTGTGTGTGTTATACACAAAAATTGAATGTATGGATGCATTAATGCATGGAATATATGCTTGTATGCATGCATGGAATGGATGCATGTATGGATGTATGTACATACGTATGTATGCATGCATGCATGTTCTTACAGGTGCATGCATGTATGCATGGATGCATGGATGCAAGCATTTATGCATGTGTATTAATGTGTGTATGTAGGTAGGTGCGTATGTATATGTGTGTATGTATGTATGTGTATTTATTCATGTATGTATGTATGTCAGTATGTATGTATATATGTATGCATACATGCATGGAATGTGCGTATGCATGCAAGGTAGATGCATGTTTGCATGCATTATGTGTGTGTGTTGTGTGTCTGTGGGTGTTTGTCTGTGTATGTATGCATGCATGCATGCATGCATGCATGCATGCATGTAGGTATGCATGCATGCATGTATGTATGTATGTATGTAGGTATGCATGTATGTAGGTATGTAGGTATCTATGCAGGTATGTATGCATGTGTCTGTATGTGTGTGTACGTATGTGTGTGTATGTGTGTGTGTTCATACGTGTGTGCGTGCATATGTGGGCGTGTGCAGCTGCATATCATAACCTAATCATCTCATAAACCAACTAGTATAACCATATGGAAAAGATTATGTACATGTTCGTTTAGATTATTATGAATGACTTTATACTTACACTACATAGGATTTTGCTTCAAGCCTTGGATTTAGGAGTACAATATGAATAGTTATCAATTAATTTTTTCTGCACGCTTAAAAAATATGTTAAGCCTTTGTTAATGCACTCTTCATCTTGTTATATGCTTTTACATCTTGTTTAATTTAGGTAAGCATGTGGTAGCCGGTGATACACTAAATTGCTGCTTACATGGAGGGTTGTGTGAAGCACATAGAGAAGGAAGAGGTCGATTCCTCTTAGTCATGTTATTTCCATTCCTAGTTGTAGTTTCATTTCCTTACTATGTCCTTTTTATTCAATCAAATGGCATAGTTTGGGCAGTTATAGTACATGCATTGGTCTTTTTCAAGTAGTTATAGAACTTCACTTATTTATTCTGCTAAATAGGTCGTTTAGTCGACCCATTTAGGCTAGTCTACCCTGATTAATCGGTTCGAGAGTAAACTTAATCTAAGGTGCTTAATGTTTGATTTGAATTCAATTATTTCTTTTATTCATTATGATGCTATATAAAATGTATAAATATGTGTAAATATACAAAAATATATGTATAAATTTTGATTAAAATATTTATTTAAGATAATTAAAAACTAATTAAAGTCTGATCAAATCTGTTTAGTCATCCCACTGTCGATTAATCCTTAATCAATGACTTGGTAGATGGAGTATCGGCTACCGACATATACAAGAATGTTTGTAATATCAATTTCTTATGCAGTTGTGTATATGGTCCAACAATATAGTTTTTTTCCTTTGTCGGACAACATCAATCTTGATGAACTTCAAATTGGGGCATTAGTCAGTGTTGTTCATTAATGGATTCAACAGTAAATATCTCTTCTTGAAAATACTATACTGGATTTCATCTTGGCAGATAAAAGTATATTTACACAGGGTACTTCCTTAAGTTTACTATATGGAAAAAATGAGGCTGCCCCCCCCCTCCTCTTTTTCCGCAATTTTTTTATTTTTTTGAAAAATTTCACCATGTATATTCATCTATATATCCCTCCCTTCAATATGTCATTCGAATTTCATCAGAAACATAGACTCTTATGCTATCCATCTAGAACATGTAATTTTAACGGTATAAAGATTGTTGTAATCCACCTGTTCTAGATGGAGGGTATAGGAGTCTCTGTTTCTGACGAAATTTGAATGACATATTGGAGGGATATATAGATGAATATACATAGTGAAATTTTTCAAAAAAAATAAAAAAATTTGCAGGAAAAATGTGACGGTTCAGCTATGTTGGTTGCTCGCAAGGGACAACCCATCAAACCCTTACTATATTGTGGTGATCAACATAAAATAATCATGTTAACAAATAAATAACTAATAAAATTAAATTTATAATTAAGCTTACTAACAATCTCGTTATTTCTGACAATGAAGGACTTTGCGCCAACAGTTAGATTCTTGACATGATTGCAGGGTACGTCCTGTTCATAAATTGACACATTTCCTGATTTTTTTAATAGGAGTTAAATATATATATATATATACATATATATATATATATACATATATATATATACATATATATATATATATATGGGATAAATGGGGCTGCCCCCTAGGGGGAGCTAACTTGGCTCCCCCCGCCCCATTTTCACCAATTTTTTTATTTTTTTTTTGAAAATTTCTTCCATGAATATTCATCACTATATCCCTATATTATGCTATTAAAATTTCGTGTGAAACAGAGACTCCTACGGCCTCCATCCAGACAGTCATTTTTTAACGGTAACAGGATTTTTTAAATCGACCCCGTTTGGATGGAGGTCGTAGGAGTCTCTGTTTCGCACGAAATTTTAATAGCTTAATATAGGGATTTAATAATGAATTTACACGGTTTTAGATTTCAAAAAAAATAAAAAAATTATGTCAAAAAGGGTCGGGGGGAGCTAAGTTAGCTCCCCCTAGAGGGCATACACATTTTTCCCTATATATATACACATATATATATGGGTAAAATGTGTATGCCCCCTAGGGGGAGCTAACTTAGCTCCCCCGCCCTTTTTTCACAAAATTTTTTTATTTTTTTTGAAATCTAAAACCGTGTAAATTCATTATTAAATCCCTATATTATGTCATTCAAATTTCATGCGAAACAGAGACTCGTACGACCTCCATCCAAACGGGGTCGACTTAAAAAATCCTGTTACCGTTAAAAAAATGACTGTCTGGATGGAGGCCGTAGGAGTCTCTGTTTCACACGAAATTTTTATGACATAATATAGGGATATAGTGATGAATATTCACGGAAAAAAATTTCAAAAAAAATTTTTTTTTGAAGAAAATAGGGCGGGAGGAGCTAAGTTAGCTCCCCCTAGGGGGCAGCCCCATTTTCCTCCACCATAGCATGGTAATTTCCACAACATTTATGTATGAGCTCATGATCAGAATATGCTTACTTGGAAGAGACTGGTAAGAGTTAATATGTGTGTGTGTGTGTGCGTGCGTGCGTGCGTGCGTGCGTGCGTGCGTGGGTGCGTGGGTGGGTGCGTGCGTGCGTGCGTGCGTGCGTGCGTGGGTGCGTGGGAGCGTGGGTGGGTGTGGGTGGGTGTGGGTGTGCGCGCGCGTGCGCGCGCGCGCGCGCGTGCGTGCGTGCGTGCGTGCGTGGGTGCGTGGGTGCGTGTGTGTGTGTGTGTGTGTGTGTAACCACAATTAGACTTTTAGTCGAAGTTCCATTTGTTTGTTAGATTTAAACCATGAAATTCCAAACATCAATTGAATATCAAATGGCCTCGTTGCATCTCCTACTTTCTCACACACCTTCAACAGATTATACCTAATATTGGATTGGTGATCTTTATGATGTATTATCTGATTTGGGTCTGAGATTCAACCTCATTCTTTTCTTCTAGCCCCCTCATGCACTATGTGAGCTTGGGACCAAAAGTCCAATCGCTAACTATGGTGTCACCATTTCGCTCGAGCTTATCCAAGAGAGGAAGGTTTCTACGATGTGATATAAAATTTTCTTTTTAAAAAAACAAAACTAGTTTCCTCTTTCTAAGGTATTTGCTCAAGATGACCTTATTAGGTAAGTCTAAAGGTCAATAAGAGTGGGGTTTTGGATTTCTGATTTAAATAATAAAGGAAAATGAATCGCAGTAGCTGTAATATCAAACTTATCGATATTTTTCTATTAATGAAAAGCCATTGAGATAAGCAGGCGAATAGTATCCACATGTGCACCAGGCTGAAGATCGACAACCTGGCTTGAGACTACTAGATAGGCTGGCCTGAGCTGACATAGGAAAAGCAGATTCACTCTCACCAGCCTCCTCTCTTAATTCCTCGCTTCAACTATAAACCCATATTAGGTTGATAGGTTGAAACTCGTCGAGCAAGAGGATGAGTTTGCTTCTCTTGCTCTAGCTACTTGTTATTTAGGAGAGTAAACAAAGTACCCCTTTGTCATCAAATAATATGTTGGCAGATAGTAAATAGAAGGAAAATAATTAATTACTACTTCACGTGTTGTTGATGCTCAAATTTTGGGATATGTTAATGAAACAAGAGCTTTCTTGGCGTTTGCAGATATTAGAACTTGAATTTGGTCTCATGAGGTGTCAGGTATAACATCTTCAAAGGATATGAATGTTATATGGATATAAATCAGACAAATAATAACAGAAATATTGTTTAAATTAAATCAAATTTGTGTAGGATGATTTATACAAAAAATACTAAAATATGTTTATTGCGTAACAATTACATCAACATTCAGTTGAACATCTGTGAATGCCAGATAGTCGTATTCATATATGTATCTATTTTAAAATCAATATATATATATATATATATGTGTGTGTGTGTGTTCAAATATATATAAAATGAATACAATAAGTTATAGATATATCCATAATGATTTTCATTCCTGTCATGGAGTTGCAGCTGTGACGTTCCTGGTTTACCACTTGACGAATCTGATAGGTGTGTTATGAAACCCAATTTATGAAATTTACAGAATAAAACTGTTCAAGAACAATTCTAATTATAAGAATTAGTCTGCATGGTAACTAGTCATAAAATCCATGAGATTGGCATAGAAGACAATGAACCGCCTACAGAAGAAGAAAAACTGTAATGGATCGACAAGGGCGGTCTTTTCCCTCTTTCAATGCTATCGTTTTACATGCTAAGGTACCTTCGATCAGAAAATACTGCACCAGTTTTGGTACTTCCATTTCAAGATTTCTTCTAACCTCAGTTTGATGTCCCTGACTTTTTCCCCAAGTCTGTTAAGGATCCAAACCATTTTTGAGCCACATTCATTTCTTCTCTACACACATCTATCACAAGTATATGGCAAGTTCCATGATCATTTTGCCCACTCACTCCCAACAATTCAGTGTTCTCAAAAATATGGGAGGATTTCTTAATCAGAAGTTCACTGACACCAATATATTGAGCAATGCTCATTATTTCTCGGCCTCCTTTTTAAATATAAAAATTACAAAGAAATACAGTATCAAAATTCTTCGGAAAAAAAAACATTGGCAACGAATCTGTTAAATCAAGATTTTAATGAGGTTTTTTATTACTCTCACGATATTACCCTCCGCATCACCTCCACAGGGGCTGCATGAGTTTGAGGAAGACAGTCAGGCATACTAGTTTTTTGCAGGAAAACTCTGCTGAAAATGGGAAATGGAAGCAAGTTGTCTTCTTACCTGCAGTGCCTGTAAACAATTCGAATTGTATTATGGCCTGCCTGATGAACATCTCCAGTCCACTGACGATGGTCGCTCCGGACTCTTCAGCTTCACGTAGAAGCCTGGTCATCTTGGGTGTGTATACAGCATCAAAAACAACAGTATATGATTTAAGAGCACTCTGCAAAATTGCAACCATCTCCAGTTGAGCAAGCAGGCTAGATTTCGAATGACAAAAGGGACTACTGCAGTCTATAAAGGGAAAGTAAAGTAAACAGTTTGCTTAACCTTTGATAAAGGAGTTTCATAAATATTTGGTTGCATTCCTATTGATGTTGTGTTGGCAAGGACCATATCATTGTCAGGATGGTAACTTTCTAGTTCTTCAAGAGATAGAGCGACTCCGCCAACTGAACTGGCCAGTTCCCTAGCTCGATCTGAACATCAAAGAAAGAGCATATAAATGCCGAAAATATGAGACAATACAACAAATCAATCTAACCACGGAGAAATTTAAATTGAAGAAGCATTCGAACTTTGGAAGTACATATTGCTTACTGCTTTTTCTACTGATTGTGGTGGGGGATTGTGGTCAACATAGTAATTTTTGTCAAGCCATCCATCCAAAATACCTTACACTTTTGATAGCCAATTAATTGTGCTTTGTTAATTTCTCAGTGCAAATTAGGACATGGTATCAACGATGAGAGGGGTAGGATGCATCTTTTGGCTCCCAAAAAGGTACTTGTGCTGCTGTATCTTTATATAGATCAATCAATGTTAGTTCAACGTTACATGATTGTGATTTGTTAACTTAAGCATAAGATATTTAAGTAACAATACACTTTGAAAATAAATTTTTTGGTCATACATAATATCTTATCTTGTGCCCTCAATTTAAGAAGCAATGATATTGCAAATTGCTGAAGTTGCAGACATTGTCACATGTATTGAAAAATGCTCTTGCTGAAAGATTTGGGCACGCTGGTTATCAACTGATCCTTTGGGGAGATGAACCATATGCAATGTTTAGTAAAATTAATCTCGATATAATTAGCACCTGCATAAAAAAAGGATTGGCAGATGGCTCATATAATGCCAATCCATAGAGATATTTCTATATTCATATGTATCTTTCTGTTATTTTATTTTTTTATGCCTATCTTATGTAATTTATCCATAGGTTTCTCATCTATATAAGAAAGCCCAGGGTTCCCAGGAATAAACTCTCTTATTTTTCCTAACATGGTATCAGAGCGGCAGTCCTAGACCGGAGCTCTCGTACCCAAAATCTTAACCCTAGCCCCACCCACAGCCCACCACCGTGTGCCGTCCCCTTTCGTGCACAGCCACCCCACGCCTCCCCGCGCGCTGCCTCTTCCGTGCGTAACTGTCCTACGAGCACGACCTCTCCGCGTCCAGCTCGCCCTCTAGACGTTGCCGGCATCGGTTCCTCCGTTTATTTGATGGATTTGGGTGCGTAAGTCTACATATGCTTTCAAATCCATGTATGTTTGTGTAGACATTCACTCTTTGGTTTACAAAACCCTAGTCTTCTACATCCGGCAATATGTCTAAGAACAAAGTCGATGTACCAACCACATGCACTTTCAGAGGTCCAACGCCTATTGTCAAAATGGAAGGGAAAAACTATGAGCTCTGAGTTATGCAGTTCATGAGCCTTATGAAGTCGAATGGTAAAAAACACATTTTTACCGAGGAGCTGATGGAGAAGACTGGGGTAAATGCCTCGTCGGAGGTGGATGGTGCATATGCTAAAGTTTGGCTCTCCGGTGCATTGACGATTGAGATCGCCAATGATGTGTTACATCAGCCTATGGCTAAGGCAATGTGGGATATCCTCGTAGCAACATATTCTCAAGAGAGGAACGAGACAAAGATCCTCCAACTCTAGCATGATATTCACTATTAAGCAGAACGAACGCCATCTTCATTTGTTGTATACATCTCTGTGTGGGATGTTTGAGAAGCTCCACAGCTTCATGTCGTTAACGACGACTCCAGAGCAACAGAAGACATATAGAAATGCTACCATGGTTGGTATATTCCTAACAGCCCTTGACCCTGAATATGATGTTGCTCACTCCCAGATTCTAGCGGATGCCACTATTCTTCCCATGGAGGAAGCATTCCGCAAGCTCAACAGGATTACTATTCCATCCACAACCACTATCCAAACTTCTTCGGCTATGGCAGCCTCTTGAGGAAGAGGAGGCTCTTCTTTTTTCCGTGAATGCAAGTCTCATGGTAGAGGAGGTCGCATCCGTCAACCATGTACGTACTGCCACCGTCCAGGACATACCTAGGATACATGCTATTCCAAGCATGGCTTTCCGGCTAATGGTATGTCTGATACATCTGGAGTAAAGAAGCTAGTTTGTTCAAAAAAGGTGACATCGACAGATATGTAATAGCGACAACCAGACGGATCATAGCATATGTACCCTTTCTGAGTTTGAGAATAGCCTAGAAAATCACATTTAATTGCTCGTGAAGATAATTTGTTGACAGTATGAAAATTGTGAATAAACGTTGTGCATCCAAAAATTCGCAGAGGTAGAGGAAAGGGAGATTCATTTGGGTATAGTAAGGCAAAAGGAGTGGAGCTATTAAGGGATGCAGAGAGGACCTTGTTTATAAGGTGAACAATGGCGAGTATAGCATCACCCCAGTAGGTCTTGGGACCCTTTATTTAGGTGAGAAGAGAGTGGACAATATCAAGGAGATGTCTTAGTTTTCGTTCAGTTGTCCACATTCTGTTGAGATGTATATGGGCAAGAGATTTGATGTATGGTGCCCTGAGAAGCAAAAAAGGATGTCAAATAATTTTGTGTAAATTCCAAAGCATTATCAGAACGAAAAATTTGAATAGTGGAGAAGATATTTTTGACATAATGAAAGAAATTCTTGACAATGTTATTAACTTCAAAACATTCTTTTAGAAAGAAGACCCAAGACAATCGACTACAGTCATCCACAGAGACATCAAAATATCTATGACCACTCAGAGTTCGTACCGAACAGGGTCCCATATATCACAATGGACAATGGAAAAAAGGAAACACCGACGAGACTCGGCCTATGCAGGAAAGGATGATCTATGATGTTTCCCAAACTGAGATACCTCACCCTCAAAGGGTTTGAGCGTAGAGAGTTCAGAGAACATCATGGAGAGAGCCTTGGCAGAAGGATGACCTAGATGAAGGTGCCACAAAAGAGGATCTTCAGAGATAGATACAACGCCGGCAAATTGGAATATGAAGGGATGTCGAGGTAATAGAGGTTGTTCCCCTCATGTCCCCCACCAAAAATTTGCTTTCTCTGGATGTCCTGAAAATAACAACAGAGCTCGTCAAAAATAACACGACAGTTGAGTTCACGATACAGCTTTTGTACAGGGAAAAGGCTGAGACGAAAGGTAGGAGCGCAGTGAATGTCGGTCAATCATAGCTTGGAAGAGAAAGCAATAGTACCAACAATAGTAATCGGGAAGTGGTCCCCATTAGCAACTCGAACAATCTCTACTGAAGAAGACAACAGAGGATGTGAGTAAGCTTCCTTCTCCCGTTAGATGAGTAGAGGCTCCAGAGTCAATAATCCATGCATGTTTAGATGCAAAAACATAATTTGCTACAATACCTGAGGTAGTAGCAAGGCTAGCCGTAGAAGCAAAGGAAATATTGTCGCCGGCAGAGGCTTGTAATGGTAGTCGTAGACGAGCATATTCAGAAAACAATGAATAGAGTTTGTGCTCCCTCCAGTTTGCAGAGCTGATGTATCTTCAGTTGCGTCATAAGGTATTTCATCATAAGCATTATTAACATTAGGATGCATGCTAAAAGTTGCCCAGCCAACGGTCAAAAGAATTGATTCCAACGTCCACAGTGTGCGCATGCTAGATACCGAGCAGTAGAAGAATTCGTGTTCACGTCCACGTCCAAAGTTACATCCACGTCCAGATTCACACTGTGTCCACGTCCAGACTCACGACCTCATCCTCCTTGATAATTCCGACGCCCTCTATCTCTATATCTTGAGGAGGTATGATGAGCAGCCATCTCTGTAGATGTGTGGATGGTAGAAGGCTAAACTAGAGTCTCTAGCTCCTGTAGTCGTCCAAATATGGTCTCAATTGTGGTAGAGTATCAACCATCAAAATTGATCTTTCACAAACTTATATTTTGGATTCAGCCTTGAAAGAAAATCTGTAAACCTGCCATTCAACATGCTCTCCCATATGTTTATCACAACATGTTGGCTGAAAAATAAGAAACTCCTCATATAGACTTGTAAGAGGCATGTAGATACTCGATAAGGCTCGTCTCTCCCTGAGTAGAAGACTAGATCCTTGTGTAAATGTCAGACAGACGAGATTTGTCGTTTTCTGAGAATATGTGCGCTCAAGATTTTCCTATATTGCTTTGGCAATGTCTTTGTAAAACAGACTGGCAGCAATGTTTGGATCGACGACGTTCGTCGTCCAAGTGATAACCTGGCAATGTCAACAAATCAGGTTTCAGAATCCTTGTCTGTTCAGTAAGAGGGTCTTCCGTAAGAACATAGCTTTTGCGTTGGCCACCGACGAATACTATGAAAGACCAAACCATAACCACAATTTTCGGAACCCTTCAACTTGATAGAGGTGCCCTATACCAACAAAGAAGTAGGGTAAGAGGGCTTGGTACGGTGGATGTCATGTTGACGGCTTAGGTCAAGAAAAAGTGACGTAAGATAATATTCTCGTGTCTTAATCACGCATAGAATGTGACCTTGGTCACCCTAGGCCCTCCTTAGGCATCGTGAGTGATAGAACATGGTTATGATGCCAACATTGTCGCGACAAGGCAAGGAAGCGAATCGAAGTCATTGTGGCCCCAAAAGGAGCATGAGGGCCTATTGCAGAGCCCTAATGAAGAACTCTTATCGGAGCATATTATCGAACGACTTGCTTATTGAAGAACTCCAATTGGAGCAAAGAGGACCTCCTGGCAGAGCCCTAGGAGATGGAGGGGGTGGCCTGGCGGAGCCCTAGAAGGCGGAAGTGTGTCCTGACCAACCTCCTACGGTGGAGGATAGCCCCTGCAGCAGTGCTACACTCTAGCGGAGCCTTAGAGAAGTTCGGCGGAGGTGCTACAACACCTTGAATGCCAGGACAGGATGACCTCCTGGTGAAGCCCTGGAGGCAGAGGATGACTCCCTGTAGCGGTGACGGAACCTTCTGCGCGGAGGATGCTCCTGCAACCAAGAAGAGACCTCTGTGGAGGTCTGAACCCTTCGTGCGGTGTCTGAGTTGGAGAAGGGGCCTTGCGGTGAGGTTGCAAGCCCTACGAGGCGGAGAAGCCCTCCAGCGACCTAGAAGAGACCTCCAGCGGAGATCTAAACCCCTCGTGCGGGGGTCAAGTTGGAAGAGAAGAGCTCGTGCTAGAGTTTCTTCGTAGAGAAAGAACGAGGGGCTAGTGGTGGCGGTGGGCTCTAGGTCAGAAATCGGTCTAGGACCCGTTGCTCTGATACCATGTGGAGAATAAGAGAGAAAATACAATGAGATGGTTATTCAAAGGGGATTTAGGGGTCCTTAATATGACTAAACCCTGAGAGAGCCCAAAGCGAGAATACAAAAATACCCCCAAAGGGGTTACAATGGAATATATGTATAATGTAATCTCTAACAATTTTCTTTCAATTATGCCCTGGACAGTTTATGCTATTACCTTCTGGGTGGAATTGCCACAACATGGGCATTCTTCTTAGCAAGAATTATTCCAGTAGGATAATGGCTAGGAAGATTTTCAAGGCATTAAGATTTCCAAGGCAGACCCCACTACTTGTCGTATTTGGTTTGGTATTGCTACCGCGCATGACTTCGAGAGTCATGATGAAAATTACTGAGGAACGTCTTTATCAGAACATTTTTGCTTCCGCAATAATCTTTCTGTGGACGTCTGGAAACCTCTTTCATTGTAGCGCAATTTTGAGTCGTGGGTACAGGACCCCTTACTTAATGCTCTTTTTGATTATCTATACTTATGGTGTATTAAATTCTGATTTGAGTTGTAGAATTTGAAATTTTAATTAGATATATAAAGTTGTGCATGTTCATCGAGTTAAATGCCATTCATGAAATATGTTTGTGTCTTGAGCATCAGTTTGACTTTGATTTTTATTCTATGTAGTGCTTAAGTTGATTTAGTAATCGAGGGGCATATTTGTGCGCTTATATATGTTTTGCATTTCATCTCATTGTGTCGCATTTTGTATTAAACTTACTTGCATTAAAAAATACATTATGTTGCATATATTTTGTCTTACATAATTTTGTGACCCTTTTGACCTTGATAATATAATTATCACTTAACTTAGATGTTAGAATTTAAATTAGTTGCATCAAGAGCTCGTGTCCCTGGGTTCGACCCTGGATTTACCCAAGTTAAAATATTTAACCGAACCACTCCTCACGGAGATCTATGCTCGGTTCGGATCGATGTGTAATCAATGGTATTACAATGAGACTCCCTTAAGATAGTCGAATACATATTCATCACACTTCCACTTTAGTCTTTTCTCACCCACATTTTTTATCTGTCACAGCATCGACCTCAGCAATCAAACCAAGATTAAGAATCTCAATATTCACCACATTTGATGAAGTAAAAATGACATGTTTTTTGAAAAGAAAAAAGATGAACCATTAGATGTTAAGGGTCCGGATCTCATTAAAATTTGTGACTGGAAACTTACATATGCCTTTCCCTAACTAGAGACGATATACCACCCAGATTATAATACTCTACATAAGTTATAGTAGACATGAACCATGTTTTTCTGCAACTAGATCAACCATTAAACACCAAGCAGTTTAAACTGTTGACGTCGCTGAAAGTATACCACATTGCATCCAATATTTCTACCCTCCCTAAAATATCACCAAGAGGCCACCTGAGCATGGAATCAAGCCATGAGTTGTCCAAACACACACACTCTCAGACCTCGTTCATAGAAGGGCATCAAAGAACAAATGTTGAACATCTTCCTCTCTCATCATGCATCAAGGGAATTATTATTTGTCAACCGTGCCTATCTTCTTATATAAGCATTGGTCGTTATATGTTCCCTTTTGGTAAGCCCAAGGGGAAATTTTCACCTTTATAGGGCATTGGCTTTCTAGATATCTTTTCAAAATCCTTAAGAATTGATCACATTCAGGCGGTTGATATGCCACGAATCCTAACCATCTAACCTAAGTTGAAGAATCCTAACCATCTAACCTAAGTTGAAGAATTGTTGTATGCACCTCCTCGTATTGTACCATACCCCAACAGGATGGGGGGTCTCATTGGGAAACCTGGGAATTCTCCGCATATCAGTCAACCAGGAGAATGCATCCCCCAATATGTTTGAACCTGACTACTTATCCAGTTAGAAAAAAATTTAGATTGCTTCCCCAACATAGACTTAAGAAAATCAATGGAAAGAAGGATCAATGTCACCATATCCTTTATGAACAATGAGGTCTGAGGGAGAAAGGTGTGCACGTTCGAGAATCCAACACACAACATACGATCAGGATTATCTTTCGAAAACCATCCTCATTCTTAATCAACCACAAATGCCACTTGATAGGAGCACATGATTCCATGTTCTCAGATCCTTCGGTCCAAAAAGCTGTCCATAATCAGGCGACATATTTCTTCCCACATCATAAGGTGTGTTAAGATTAATATGTTTCTCTGTCCTTATTTATATTGTTTATTTCTCTTATCTTGTTTATGTAATTTACCTTTTAAGCTTTTCTCCGATATAATAAGAGGCTCATGGGTTAGATGGAATATAACTAATATTTTTCCTTTCCACATGGTATCAGAACGACGGTCCTATACTGGAGCCTGTGCCCTAGAGCCATACCCCACCAAAACCCTACTGCGCCGCCACACGCCTGTGCCCCTGGTCCTCGCTACCCGTGCATCGCCGTCTGGTCCTCGCGTACGCCGATGCATTGTGCACCTGCGCATCGTTGCACGCACCGCGCCCGCGCCTGCGCCATCATGCACGTCGCCGTGCACCCCGGCTTGTAAGGATTGTTTGGTCCCTACTCTTGCATCACAATAAAGAAGTGATACTGTGTTCTTGGGCACCTAGGGTGTGACGTGAATATCTAAAACCATACTAGTTACCCAAAGGAATCTCCAGAAGAATGGAAGAGATTCTGGTATGAGTCTACACCCACAACCATCTTCCTGTATGTCGGTGTAGACGTCTGGTATTTCCTGTTGCTGACCCAGTCTTGGGAGATAGTTGTCATCATGTCCTACAACAAAGAGAAGTCCCATCCCTGGGTACCTTCAAAGGACCAGCACCCATCGTCAAAATGGATGGAAGCAATTATGAACTGTGGACCATGCAATTCATGATTTTGATGCAATGTAATGGCAAGAAGCGCACTCTCACAACAGAGGAGCTACGTGACAAGACTGGGACAAATGCCTCATGGACAAGGCTTAAATGTCGGTTTTCGGTCTATTTTGTACTAGGACCCTCACTATATCGATCATTTCGACCATTTCGATCGAATTTCAATTTCAACAAGATATCGATATTCGACGGAAGTTCGATCGAATTTCACTGAAATTTGAGGCCATACTCCATGGGAGGCGGATGATGCGTATGCACGCGTGTGGTTATCCGAGATTGTATCCATGGAGATAGCTAATGATATCCTGAGTCAGCCTACTGCAAAGTCTATGTGGGGCATTCTTGCCGCCACATACTCTCCGATGAAGAATGAGTCGAAGATACTACGGCTCCAGCACGATATCTTCACATCGAAGCAGATTGGTCGGCCCCTTCACACTCTCTATACTTCTTTTGAGGGGTATGTTTGAGAAGTTACATGGATACATTCTCTTGACTGCTACACCAGAGCAGCTACAAGGCATACATAGACTCTGCGATGACTAGGGTCTTTCCTAGCAGCTCTTGATCCTGAGTATCACGCAGCTCGTGCCCAGATCCTTACTCATGCTACCATACCTCCGATGAAGGAGGCATATCACAGATTGAGTAGACTATCTATATCCTGGTAGTACTTTACAGTCTCAGACATCTTCAGCTATGGCAGTATCACATGGTAGAGGAAACCCTACACCATATCGTGGTAGGGGAAGCCCCAACCGGGGCAGAGGAGGGGGCGGTCGACCCTGTCAGCAATGCAGCTACTGTCACAGATCAGGCCCCTCAGAGGAAGTCTGCTATTCTAAGCATGGGTTTCCTACTTCAGCTCGAGTTGCAGAGCAGACACAACAGGCTGGGAGTCCATCACCTGCATCAGACAAAGATTTGACGAGCTTGTGGCACGACTAAGAGAGATTATGCTCGTTACCTCTGGGTCAACCAGCTCTCCTTCAGGGTCCTCAGAGGTAGCTGCCTCAGTATCAACATCCACGTCAGGTATAGAATATGCCTTTACTAGTTGTTACAAGGCAAACTTGTCAGAATAGATCGTGGATTCAAGAGCTTCTCATCATCTTTGTGGTGACAAAGGCCAGTTTAGTGTTTTTCGTCTGACTCATCTATTGTGATAGCAGATGGGACACATTACCCCATTACGATCAGGGGGAGGTGCAGTAGACTTCCGCACTGACGCTTCAGAATGTTCTTTATACTCCTGAATTTTTATGAATTTATTATCATTAGTCAAATCACCAGAGACTTACATTGTCATGCTATATTTGATCCATTTGCTCTTGTGTTTCAGGATATACTCACGGGTAGGGCGATTGGAACTGGGTGTGAGCAAACGGGACCTCTACAGATTAGTGCAGTTTCCATATGTTGATGCCTCTTCTCTTCGCATTGGATATGTTTCTCTTCATACATGTGGCATCTTCGATTTGGTCATCTTCCTCTGCAAAAGCTGAGTCACCTTCTTCCACAGATTTCTCCTCGCTCTACTTTTCAGTGCGAGACCTGTCAGCTTGGAAGCATCACGGTCCACGTTCCATAGTCATAAGGGTCGAAGTAGTCACAGTTTGTTTGAATTGCTCCATTTTGGGGTCCCAGTCGTGTCCCAGATCATCAGGAGACGTAGGTTTTATCTTGTTGATGTTGATGAGTTTTCGAGGTTGTCTTGGGTATTTCTTCTTAAGAACAAGTCTGATGCAGGTCTAGTTATCCAGTCCTTTATAAACGAAATAAGGAATGTCTTTTCTGCAAAAGTCAAGTTTATTCGTTCCGATAATGCATTAGATATTTGCAGTATGCAACTTTCTCAATTCCTTAGGTCTCTTGGCATTCTGCATCAGACATCTTGTGCATATACTTCCCAACATAATGGGGTGGCAGAACGAAAACGTCGCCATCTGTTAGACGTCACCAGAACTCTTTTGATTCAGAGTCGTGCTCTTCGTCATACTGGGGAGATGCGGTTTTAACTGCTTGCTATCAGATAAATCATATGCCCTCTCGATGATGGGGAGAAGATTTCGTTCTTGATTGTGTTTCCCGAGACAAATCTTTTCTTGCTAACGCCTCGTGTTTTTTGTTTTGTATCTTTTGTTCATCAAATGTCTCCTGGTCTTGACAAGCTCCCTCCCGGAGCTGTTAAATGTGTGTTTGTTGGGTATTCCGAGACCCAAAAAGGATATCGTTGCTTTGATCATGTTCGACGAAGATACTATATTAGTGCACATGTCACCTTTTTCGAGTCCAATATGTATTTTCCCCCCACAGGTGATAGGCTTATTCCTTCAGAGGATGGAGAAGAGGTCTATATGCCTCTTCCTCAGTCATTATCATCTACGATATCACCTCCATCACCACCTCTTTCACCGTCACCTCACCACCACCACCTCCTCCACGCCACCTCCACATCTCCTACTTTCTTTCTGCAGGTTTACCAGCGATAGCCCCATGCTCATGTGCCTCCTCCGTCATCCAGCACGCCCAAGGTATGTACTGAACATTTGAGTTCTTCTGATGGCACTAGTGAATTTGATATACAGAGTGAGGTACAGGACATGGATATCTATCTCTTCTACACATGTTGAGGATCTGAATATGCCTATTGAACTATCGACAGCAGAAATGGGCATGCACTATGCATCCTATTGGTTCTCTGTTTCCTTGGACATCTTTCCAACGATTTTCAGAGATTTGTTATGGGATTGTCTATCGTTGGAGATACACACGATCATATCCGGAGGTACTACAGAGAGTCAATGGCTCTGGCTATGGAGGAGGAGATGGCAGCTTCACAGTCACGAGGTACATGGAGTGTTGTCCTGCTCCACCAGGTGCGGCTATTGTTGGCAACAAGTGGGTATTTACTGTGAAGCATCTGACTGACGGTACAATAGACAGATACAAGCCAGATTGGTTGCTCGTGGGTTCACCCAAACTTATGGGATGGATTATCAGGACACTTTTTCTCCTGTTGCACGTCAGTCTACCCTGCGGATTCTTATTGTTGTTGCTTTGGTTCGTGACTGGCCACTTTTCTAATTAGATGTCAAGAATGCTTTCTTGTATGGAGATCTACAAGAGGAGGTTTACATGCAACAACCACCCGTGGGTTTGTTTGGCTAAGGGAGGAGTCCAGTAAGGTGTA